>QJPP01003030.1:0-67219 GCA_003996215.1 Jaltomata sinuosa | reverse complement strand
ACGAACGTGTTGCGCTTTGACATGGATTGCGCAAAAGTTGAGGCATTACCTATCGGCCTACACCACGTACTTGATCTCTAGAATGGATCCACTCAAGTACATCTTTCATAAACCGATGCCTATAGGGAAACTAGCAAAGTGGCAGATTTTGCTGAGTGAGTTCGACATTGTATACGTGACACAAAAGGCCGTCAAAGGACAAGCTTTGGCCGATCACCTCGCAGAAAATCCGGTGGACAAAAATTACGAACCGCTCATGACTTACTTCCCCGATGAAGAAGTATTTTTTGCAGGAGAGGACATCTCAGAGTCATATGATGGATGGAGATTGTTTTTCGATGGAGCATCGAATTTCAAAGGAGTCGGAATTGGAGCAGTCTTGGTTTCAAGAACGGGACAGCACTACCCAATTTCAACCAAGATTAGATTCCCTTGCACAAACAACATGGCAGAATATGAAGCATGCATTCTCGGACTTAGGATGGCTGTGGACATGAACATCAAAGAGCTTTTGGTAATAGGTGATTCTGACCTATGGGTTCATCAGGTACAAGGAGAATGGGCCACCAAGAATGTCAAGATCCTTCCTTATCTGGAGTGTGTGAAGGAGCTGAGCAAAAGGTTTACAAAGATTGAGTTTAAACATGTCCCCCGGGTTCAGAACGAGTTCGCTGATGCTTTGGCTACTCTTTCCTCAATGATCCAACACCCGGACAAGAATTACATCGATCCTATTGAAGTGGAGATACGTGACCAGCATGCATACTGTTTTCACGTAGATGAAGAGTTTGATAGAAAGCCATGGTACCATGATATCAGAAGGTTGCTCGAAGCAGGAGAATATCCGGAAAATGCCAGTAGCAAGCAGAAGCGGACTTTAAGGAGAATGGCCAATCATTTCTTCCTTAATGGCGAAATCCTGTATAGGAGGACCCCGGATTTGGGATTACTAAGGTGCGTTGATGCAACAGAAGCGACAAGACTGTTAGAGGAAGTTCACGCAGGGACATGTGGACCCCACATGAACGGTTTCACTTTGGCAAAGAAAATTTTAAGAGCTGGATACTTTTGGATGACTATGGAAAGGGATAGCATCCGGTATGTACAAAAATGTTATCAGTGTCAAGTTCATGGCGACTTCATACGAGTTCCGCCAAACGAGCTCAATGTGATGGGGTCCCCATGGCCATTTGCTGCTTGGGGCATGGATGTAATTGGACCCATAGAGCCTCCCGCATCAAATGGACACCGGTTCATCCTGGTAGCTATCGACTATTTCACAAAATGGGTTGAGGCTTCAACGCACAGGGCAGTAACTAAGAAGGTGGTAGCAGATTTCGTCCGAAATAACATAGTTTGTCGTTTTGGAATTCCGGAATCAATCATAACAGACAACGGAACAAATCTGAATAGTGATCTCATGAGAGAGACTTGTGAAAGGTTTAAGATCTCCCACCGGAACTCCACAGCATAACGACCACAAATGAATGGAGCAGTTGAAGCCGCAAACAAGAATATCAAGAGGATCCTGAGGAAAATAATAGATAGTAGCAGAGAATGGCATGAGAAGCTACCATATGCTCTGCTCGGCTATCGCACCACAATCAGAACATCCACTGGTGCAACCCCCTACATGTTGGTCTACGGTTCGGAAGCAGTGATACCCGCTGAAGTGGAAATACCTTCTCTAAGAATCATCCAAGAGGTTGGTCTGGAAGACGCGGAATGGGTTCGTAGCAGGAGTGAACAGTTGATGCTCATTGATGAGAAGAGACTGGATGCAGTATGTCACGGCCAACTCTATCAAAACAGAATGATCAGAGCGTTCAACAAGAAAGTCAAGCCCCGACGATTCACACCAGGGCAATTAGTATTGAAGAAAGTATTCCCTCACCAAATCGAAGCTAAGGGGAAATTTGCGCCAAACTGGCAAGGCCCTTACATGGTTCACCGAGTGCTCTCAGGAGGAGCAGTAATCCTCGCAGAAATGGATGGCGTCGTAAGCACAAAGCCGATCAATTCAGACGCTGTCAAGAAGTACTACATTTGAAGACAGAGGGACTAGTTGTTGTTTCCTTGTACTTTTTGCATTTTTCTCTAATGTAAACAGAACTACGTATTAGCCTGACTTCCCACGGCGGGATACGTAGGCAACCCCTATCGGGTCCGGTTTCCCTTAGAAAAACCAAAAACATCATCTTTTATGTATTTGGAACTACAATTGACCTGACTTCCCTCGGTGGGATACGTAGGCAGTCCTCATCGGATTCGGTCCCTTCATATTTTCCATTTCCTAATGTATTTGAACTACGTTCTGACCTGATTCCATTTTGGATACGTAGGCAGCCTGAGTCAGGCTCGGTCATTGCATCACATGTCTTTATTTTTTCCAATGTATTTGAACTACGTTCTGACCTGATTCCGTTTGGATACGTAGGCAGCCTGAGTCAGGCTCGGTCAATGCATTACATATTTTTCATCTTTCTTTGATACCCCCGAACTACGTACAGACCTGATTCCCATTCGGGGATACGTAGGCAACCTAACAGGTTCGGTCATACCCTTAGGATAAACCTCCCCCCCCTCTTATTTATACCTTCAGAGTGATCACAACATCTACAGAGAAATAGAAAAGCGTCACCAGAAGCCGGAGCCATGAGAAGAGTACATTTGGACGTCCTCAACAAATGGGAAAACTCGATTGGATTTCGGAACATGTCATAATCTAAGGAACGATGAATAATCACTATATATATATGCGCCTAGTATACACAAAATATACTTATTTTCTAAAAAATATATATACATATTTTTCAAAATATTTTACTGCCTTTCCACCTACCGAGCCTTCGAAATAGGAAGTTGCTAGCAACCAAGGAGGTTTTGAAGAGATCCACCTACCAAGTCTTTGGAATAGGAAATCCCGAGCGGCTAATGAGGTTTTGAAGAAGTCCAATGGCAAGGCCAGGGTCCGCAAGTCGACACAAATCAACACCCCTCCCAAAACTAAGAATTTTTCTTTGAGCGCAGGGAAACAGGAATCAAGACAGGAGGATGTCAAGTCAAGATCATGGACATGATTGGAGAAATCTTTCGGCTATCACGACACCATAAGCCGAATATTCTTCCCCTACTCTACTTTAAAATATTTCGTCCCAATTCTTCCAATTCTTAAAGGGTTTCATTTATGTTTTGCAGGTACGTCCGAGATCCGAATCGAGTATCGAAGATAGAGAGCTCTCATAGGAAAATAGGATAGTTTATCTCTTTCCAAATAACTCCGCCAATCGGAGATTGCCATCTAATTGCGTCAAATAACTCCGCCGATCGGAGAACGCGGACTGACTTCATCAAACTCTGCCGATTGGAGTTTGTACATAGGCAAACAAAATGACGCTCCGCCGATTGGAGTTTGTACATAGGCAAACAAAACAATGCTCTGTCGATTGGAGCTTGCATATAAGCAAACAAAACGACGCTCCACCGATTGGAGTTTGTACATAAGCAAACAAAACGACGCTCTGACGATTGGAGCCTGTACGTAAACAAGCAAGCGACGCTCTGCCAAATCAGAAAAATGTATATTAGCAAGCAAAACATACTCCGCCAATCGGAGGCTGCATCATAGCAAGCATCATCATAACTCCATCAATCATAAGCATGCATGCCATCAACATCCTCATTTTGCATTAAAGATCGCTCCACCAAATGGAGATGTCACGGCTGATTCACCCAATGAAGACTTTATTTTTACAGTATTGCCCCGCCAGTCGAGAGGCTTTACTTCACAGTGTTGCCCCGCCAGTCGAGAGGCTTTATTTTACAGTATTGCCCCGCCAGTCGTGAGGCTTTACTTTACAGTGTTGCCCCGCCAGTCGAGAGGCTTTACTTTACAGTATTGCCCCGCCAGTCGAGAGGCTTTACTTTACAAGTGTTGCCCCGCCAGTCGAGAGGCTTTACTTTACGAGTGTTGCCCCGCCAGTCGAGAGGCTTTACTTTACAAGTGTTGCCCCGCCAGTCGAGAGGCTTTGCTTTTTAAGTGTTGCCCCGCCAGCCGGAGGCTTTACTTCCCAAGGTTATTTCACCTACAGTACATCCACTCCGCAAAATGGAGATGTCAACAATCGTTTGGATATCTACACTCTGCTCTTTACATTACAATTTTAATTTACATTTTTAAGCCTCAACAGGTACTTTGTAACCCCTTTTTACCTGTTTTGCAGGATGACACACTACAACGTGGAACTACCTCTAAGCAGCGATTGAGGCAATGCTTGATGAGGAATACCAAACTCACAAGCCAGAGTTTCAAGACTAGCACTCCGACTCCAATTCCTACAATCAGTTGTCCATATTTCTAAATCAGAGTACACCTGCTCTCACAAGCATCGATACCCCTTTCTCTACCTCCTAGAGTTCCCACTAGAAGATACCAAAGGGACTACCTCCATCCAGCAATTCGATGTGATCTTATAAAGATGCGAGATGCACCTAGTAGGGTCTCGTTTATGGGTGTGTTGTGCACCACATTTATAATCGGGAGGCTGTGAAAGTGCACCCATTTTGAAAAGATTATTGTCATCTAGGAAATAACCTACCAAGCTCAACTAAGAGACCAGTGTCAACCATAAATCGTACACTGAGGCAAATTTTGAGGACTGCCTCAAAATTTACCATAATCCTCTATTCAGGACTGCAACCGCCCTAATTCCCATTTCCTTAAGGATACGTAGGCAGCTCAATTTCGATCATGGCCATACCCACTCCATTCGTGCCAAAGTCATCTTCCCTTTTACCGCAAAAAATACCAGTGTCGACATAAAACCAACACTGGGGCAAATTTTGAGGACCTCTCAAAAAATTTTTTGAACTACATTGGCTTGATTCTCGTGAAACCCGAGATATGTAGGCAACTCAGAGACCAGAGTTCGGTCGAATTCATAATGACAATAACCTTTCTCTTTCTAGGTACGACCTTTCCAAAAAATTGATTTTGTTCAGTCGAGACAAAATTGGCTTTACGTCAACATCTTCGCCCAAAGACTCTTTCATCATCTTTGTTCGAAGAGGGGCAAGTTGTTGACACCCAATTTTGGCCCTCCTTTTTCCCATAATTAATTTTTTTATATGCTTCTTAATCCCGAGGACTTTTCCAAAATAATTTTCTTATTTTTATATTAATTTTTATAAATTTTGGCACCAATAATCATTTTTTAAAATGATTTCCTTTACTTTTTATAATAATAATTACTAAAATATTGTATCTTATAAAATCACCCCAAAATATTTTATAATTCATTCTCTTTAACAAAATATTGGTATAGTAACTTTTATTTCAAACTCTAAATGAAATTTATCGTATCGCTATAACATTTCCTAAATGCAGTTCTATCAATTGAGGATCGCAATTACGTGTATCAAAATTATTTTTAAGTCAACTATATACGTATTTGAAAATTAATTAGGATAAAAGAAGCATCGTTAAATTAATTAAATGGAAAAACGATTAGGGAAAATTACTTTTTTTCTACAAACTAATTCATTTACCTATACATGTTTGGGCCAATTTTATACCTCTTTCTACCCAAAACCTCCTAACCCACTACCCAATTCAGCTGACCCAGCCCAATACTCCCCAACCCACGGCCCAAATTCTTCAACTAAACACACCCCTAATTCTTTCTTTCTCTCCACTTCGTCCAGCCCAAACCAACGCCTGACCCGGCCCAACCTCACCACTAAACACACCCCTAATCTCTTCACTCTCCACTCTCTCACTCCATCAACAGCCAAACCAAACAGCCCCCCCAAACCCCCACTTCGTCCACCCTCAACCCCAACTGCCGACAGACCACCCCCACCCCCAAAAAAACCTCACCTCAACGCCGCCCAAACCCCAAAGACCCGCCGGATTTTGCGGGCAAACGGCGACCACACCCTCTCCCGTCACCTCACAGCGTCCCCTCCCCTTTTCGGAGGCTTTTTGTAGCCTCGAAAAGGTCGTCACCGCCGGTGGAAGACCTCGGAAAAGAGGAAACCCAGCCGACCGTCTGCTCCACACCGCCGACCCGTCACCATCTCTTTCAAATCCGTCTGAAAAAGTAGGCATCTCATCTTCTTTTTTTTCTGATTTTCATCATTTCTTTTGCAACTTGGCTTTCCAAGAATTCAAATTTTGAATTCTTGGAAAGAAACCGTTGGAGCCTTAGAATTTCGGCTATAAAAGGAAGAACACACACACACAGAAAGGGACGAACGGACACACACAGACAGACGGGCGGATTTTTTTTTCAGACAAAGATCAGAAAAAATTATCAAAAAACAGCTCACAACAATTGTTCTCCCATTGTTCACTATCAATTTGCTTTTACTCACTACTCGTTTCGCTCCCTCTGTTTCGTTCGCTCTACTCGGAAAACCGGAGGCGGAATTCGCTAGTTTGGAACTCAACACTTGACGGCCTCAATCGCTGCCCAACACAAGGTAAATCCTATCCCGTCTAATTACTTTATGTTTAGTTTTGTGATCCATTGATTCGTGCGGGTTTGGTTGTTCTTGTTTGGCTGATTTTAGGCATTAAAAATGTGAAACAAAATCAGTTTCTGGCCGTTTGGTTTAGCTTATGTGATTGTGAAGTGTTTACAATTCAAGGTTTGGTTTAATTGTTGTAAATGGTTGGCTGTTGGTACGAATTATCGAGCAAGACTTGAAGTAATGTAGTTGTCGGGATGTTGGTTTGTATTTAAGGTTGATGGTGTATTGAAAGATTATTTATAACCTTGAATTAGCTTGAAATGAGCCTCAAGAGGCTTCGAGTTTTTCCGGGTTTATACCGCTGAATGTTTAAGGATATTGTTGTGATCACTTGATGACTATAATAATTGTTTAGTTCGTCTCTTATAATTTTTCGTTCCCGCAAGGTGTTGGCAGCCTTCGTTTAGCGTAAAAAGGATTTAAAGTCTTAAAACTTTAGATTAGGATGATAAGACTACGAGTTTCAAGCCCTCAACATGGTTAACCGTTTGTTTGTAGACCTTTTGTGCTATTTGTTTCAAGATGTGGGTGCGGAAGTGGTGACTTTGAACCTTATATATGATTGAACAAGCATGGAACTTTACTATTGCAGTAGCCATAGTTGGTTTGAATGTTTTTCTTATGTGTTTTGCTGACATACATTTGCCTAAGCATCAAGAGTGCCACTTAGTTTGCAAAGGTGAAATTAATGAGTAGTGACTCTCGCTTTCTTCATTTAAACTTATGTCATAGTGAAGTTGGCGGACTAATTCATTAATTTGTTTGTCTTCATTTTGGTTGGTTGGTTGATTTCGTGTAAACCCGAAAAGTATATGTTGTTATGCTTGCATTTCTTGTAGTTCAATTTCTTAAGATAGAAAAGTTTGCAATAAGTTTAGTCGTTTCATTAGTCCCGGAAATGATGTTTAGGATAGGAATGTACATATTATGATTATATATGTTTTTTAGCGTTTTGTTAATATTGTGGTCTCTAACTTTTCTTTAAACACCTTAATCCTAGTAAAAAGTGGTTGATTTAGTGTGCATTTGTTAGAAGAAGAGGGCTGCCTGTATTTTCATTATTTTGGTTTTAACTCGGGATCAATTTCGGGAATACTAGCTTAAGGAACTCATTATAAGCCAACGTAGTAGTTTGGTTCTCCTTTAATCTCCCGGTTATTAGTGTTATCTTTTTGAAGTGATTTGTTTCATAACTACTTTCTTTACTTGAAATAAATAATAATAAAGTTTTAATATTGCTACTTGTTGTGTACTTTGTTTTCCAATAATCGACTAGTGTTGAAAATGTTCGTTTTGCCTAAGTTCTTTTCGGATAATCATCTCATGTTAGTTCGTTTATGCTCTAGTCAAATAAATTCGATCATTTGCTAAAAAATGAAGCAAATATGGTTACATGTCGTCTTTCATATATTCTTGTGTATTTACCAAATAGCATGTTTGTTTTCTTTATCACTTTATTGTTAAGTTTGGCATATTTCTATATTTTTGTAAACTTTGTTATGCAAGTTATTAATCCTTATCACCTTTCTTTGTTTCATGTACACCCCGGAGAGTTGGAGTTCTCATTTGAAATTCAATCTCGGCCCAAATATGTTTTGGGTCGAACAACTATTAGGAACCATCGCGGTGTTTCGGAGTCACTCACTAGGAGATTAATTCCTCCAAAGGAACTTAATATACTTAGCCCTTTATTTTCTATATGTTTTTTCTTATTATTTGAATTTGTTTAACTAACCTTGTATTATTTGGATATGTGTTTTTCTTTGTGACTTCGATTAACATTTATCCTTCGGCTTACCATTTGGTTTGATTAGGAGATTTAGTTTGAAAGTTTGAAAGAGTTTTCCTTCATTCCTTTAGCTTAGGCAAATATTTCTAATTTCCCTTTTAAATCCTTTAAAATTAGTGTTTAAACACTTTCAAAAATAGTAGTGATAAATGGTGAATAGTGCAGATTTTTTATTAACTAACTTAGGCTTTGTTTCAAGAAGGACTTTGTTCCAAATAACTCGCGGTAGATTTTCAAAAACATTAATTAGCGATTCAATTTATTTCACACCAATAGTTAGTCATTCTTAGGCTTTAAATTATAAAATGCTTTATCTAATTTAGGCAAGCCTCCTTTATATTTATTAATAATTCATTTATTCTCTTATTCTAACCTCAATATTTTACAAATATTTTGCTTTACTCTCTATATATATTTTGAGATTTTCAGATTTTCGAAGCCTAAAAATGCAAAGTATATATGTCATATGTTATCTACTACAAGGTATATATATTTATATTTTACTTATACTTCTTCCTACTTTAATTATACATATATTATCACAATTACAGTTATGTACATCATACTTTCTTTCATATTCAATGCAATGTTCATTTTTTACCTTACGAATAAAAGTCTCCCTTACATGAAAACAAATAAATCTCGTTCTCTGCTCAATTCTCAAATTGTTCTTTTACATGAAATATATTTACAAAACAAATATGATTTCCTCTTATATCTTTTTCTCTATTACCAATATATTTCTTACATACTTTTAATTATCCAAATCTTTTAAAATAATAAACTTTTCACATGATTTCCTATATTTTAAATATACATACGTCATCTTTACTTTCTTTTTAATAAACATGTCATAAACTTTCTCAACTTTAAGAACTACATATTTTTTACTTTACAAAAAGTATTTGTATAAATAAATACTTTCATTTTGTTTACATAGCTTTTAAATATATATTCTTATAAATCATAAAGTTCTACATACTTTAATTATAATTACGATAAAGGCATTGCTATTAAACTTTCATATATTTTGGCATGTACGTACATATGTTTCATCTTTTACCATAAGCATATTTTATATTTTTTGCCTATTGTAGTAGCATATGTCATATACTTTGAGTTTTCTTTAAATTAATAAAACATGTTTTTATCACCTTTTTAGCAAATAATGAGCAAATAACTTTTCCAAATATTTTTTCTAAACTGAGTTTAAGGACTATCTTCGGATAGGCTCTGAAGGGTGCCTAACACCTTCCCTTCGAGTAACCAAAACACTTACTCAGAATCTCAAACGTTTCGCAGACTAAAAACAGAGTTTTACATACAAAATGGTTTCCTAAGTTTCCTAAAATTTAGGTGGCGACTCTAAACCCTTTTCCAAAACAAAGGCAGAAAGAGCCGGATGTTGCAAGCATATTTTGGCCAGTTCAAAATAGGGCGCGACACCTAGAGATTCTGGATAAGGATAGGCTAGAGTGGGAAGGTATGTACAGGCCTAAGCCTGTTAAGATCATATTGTTCATTAGAGCTAGGAAGCTAGTGAGGAAAGGGTGTCTAGCCTTTTTGGCTCATCTCTAAGATGATAGTGTGAAGTCCCCATCTATTGAGTCAGTTCAAGTTGTCTCAGAGTTTTGAGAAGTGTTTCTAATGGATTTTCCTAGTATGTCTCCGGACAGTGATATCAATTTTTATATTGACTTGGAGCCGGGCACTCGCCTAATTTCTATTCCTCCATATCGTATGGCTCCGCCAGAGTTAAGGGAACTTAATACTCAGCTTCAGGAACTCTTAGACAAGGGATTTATTTATCCCAGTGCTTTGCCTTGGGGTGCTCCGGTATTGTTTGTAAAAATGAAGGATGGTAGTATGTGGATGTGCATAGACTACAGGTAGTTACACAAGGTTACTATCCAGAATAAGTATCCTTTACCCCGTATCGATGATCTGTTTGACCAATACAAGGTGCATCTGTGTTCTCAAAAGTTGACTTAAGGTCAGGGTATCATCAGTTGAAGATTAAGCCCGAGGATATTCCTAAGACTGCATTTCGAACTCGGTATGGGCATTACGAATTCTGAGAGATGTCATTTGGGTTGACTAATGTGCCGGCAGCATTCAATAGTTTGATGAATGAGGTACTTAAGTCTTACTTGGATTCGTTCATCATTGTCTTTATTGATGATATTTTGATCTACTCCAAGAGTAGGGAGAATCATGGTGAACATCTTCGGGTTGTGTTAGAGATATTGAGACACCAAAAACTTTATGCAAAGTTCTCCAAGTGTGAATTTTGGTTGACTTCAGTCACATTCTTGGGGCATATAGTGTCAGAAAAGGGGGTGATGGTGGATCCCCAGAAGATTGAGGCAGTCAAGAGTTGGGTCCGGCCTAGCTCTGTGACTGAGATGAGAAGTTTTGTTGGACTTGCAGGTTACTACTTGAGGTTTGTCAAGGATTTTGCATCTATTTCTACTCACTTGACAAGTCTGACTCAGAAAGACATATTGTTTGTGTGGTCCTACAAGTGTGAGGAGAGCTTCCAAAATCTTAAGACACTTCTGACCACAGCTCCATCTTGTCCTTGTCGGTTAAAGGTAAGGACTTTATTGTTTATTGTGATGCTTTGTCGGTTAAAGGTAAGGACTTTATTGTTTATTGTGATGCTTCACATTCTGGGTTGGCTGTTGTGTTGATGCAGGATAGGAATGTGATAGCCTATGCTTCTAGGCAGTTGAAGGTTCATGAGAGAAACTATCAGACTCATGACTTAGAATTGGCAGTGGTGGTGTTTGCACTCAAGATTTGGAGGCACTACCTCTATGGTGTCAAGTGTGAGGTGTTCACTGATCATCGCAGTCTACAACATGTTATCACTCAGAATGACTTGAACCTAAGGCAGAGAAGGTGGATGGAGTTATTAAAGGACTATGATGTGACCATTCAGTACCATCCGAGTAACGCTAATGTGGTGGTGGACGCATTCAGCCGGAAGACTTAGCATGGGCAGTTTAGCTTGTTTGCGGGTGTCCAAATGACCACTGGCAAGAGAGATTCAGGCATTGGAATCTAAGTTCATGCACCTAGGTGTTTCAGAACAAGGTGGGGTGTTGGCCAGTATTGAGGTCAAATCCATGTTTTTAGAGGATATAAAGGCCAAACAGCTTCATGATTCGCAGTTGAGCAAGCTCTGAAGCAAGGTAATATCCGAAGAATTCGGGGATGCCACGTTGGACGCTGGCGGAGTGTTAAATTTTAGAGGAAGGATTTGTGTTCCTCGAGTTGATGACATCATTCAGAAAGTGTTGAGGCTCATGGCCCGCGGTATTAAATTCATTATGGTGTAACCATGATATATAGGGATCTTAGACGGCTTTACTGGTGGCCCAGGATGAAAAGGGACATAGCTGATTTTGTGTCCAAATGTCAAAATTTTCAGAAGGTAAAGTCTGAGCACCAAAGACCTGTAGGACTACTTCAGAGGATGCCCAATCCAGAGTGGAAGTGGGAAAGGATATCCATGAATTTCATGGTGGGTCTTCCCAAGACCTTGGGGAAGTATGACTCTATTTGGGTCATTGTTGATAGGCTTACCAAGTCAGCTTATTTTATTCCGGTCAGGGTGGATTTCAATTCGCAGCAATTAGCTAAGATATACGTGAAAGAGATTGTGAGATTTCATAGGGTACCATTGTACATAAACAGGGGTACACAGTTTACCTCCAAGTTTTAGGGTAAGTTACATGAAGAGTTGGGTACACAACTCACTTTTAGTACAGTCTTCCATCCTTAGACTAATAGTTATCCGGAGAGGACGATTCAGGTATTGGAGGACATGCTGAGAGCATGTGTGATTGACTTCAGAGGTCATTGGGACCAGTTTCTACCATTGTGTGAGTTCTCGTACAATAATAGCTACCACTCCAGTATCGACATGGAACTATTCGAGGCACTGTACGGGAGAGGTTGTAGATCACCTATTGGATGGTTTGAGAAAGGCGATATAAAGCCTTTGGGAGTGGACTTGGTAAGGAAAGCACAAAAAAAAGTAAGAGGCATTCAAAACAAGTTGCTAGCGGCCCAAAGCAAGCAAAAAAAATATGCGAATCGCAAGGTGAGGGACATGGATTTTCAGATTGGTGAACAAGTGCTTTTGAAAGTGTCACTGATAAAGGGAGTTATGTGGTTCGGTAAGAAGGGCAAGCTCAGCCCTCGGTTCATCGGTCTATTCGAAGTTCTTGAGATTGTAAGGCTAGTGGCTTACAGATTAGCACTACCGCCCAGTTTGTCGGGTGTCTATCCGGTATTTCATGTATCCATGTTGAAGCGATACCATGGGGATGGGGACTACATCATCAAGTGGGATGAAATTTTATTAGATAAGGATCTTCGCTATGAAGAGGAACCATTTTTTATATTCTTGATCGGTACATCAAAAAATTGAGGACAAGGGTGATCAGTATGGTAAAGGTTCAATGGATGCATCGTCTGATTTATGAAGCCACTTGCGAAACCGAGAAGGACAAGGGGACAAGTACCCTCACTTGTTTGAGGATACAGGGACTACTCTTTTCACTCTTACTTTTTGTATTTTCGAATTTGATCATTCGAGGACAAACAATGAGTAAATTGGTATCTATTGTAATGACCGGGTCCATTTTTACGGGTAAACCACTCATGCCAATTTTTAAAGTTAGAAAACTCTGAGTTTGGGAGTTGAAAATTCTAGTCTAGGCTAGTCTCGGTCAGTTTTGGAGTGAGGTATGGTCTAGGGAAATTCAGGTAAGGATTGGGTAAAGTATCTTGATTTGATCTAGTTTTACATCTATCTAAGACATAAAGGAGTCCGAGGGACTTTTTTTAATCTAATTCGGGTAAGTAGAACTCCCGTAATCGAGGTTGACGTGAAGGGGTTATTTCAGAACGTCAGGATAATAATTTTGTTATAAAATCGACAAGTTTGAGAGGAATTAGGACTTTCTATCGTGGGTCAACTGCCATAGCAGTTGACACACCATTGTAGCAACCTCCGCCGTAGCAGAGAAAACACCGTTATAGTGGAAGTCAATATTGGTCAGCACCGCTATAGCGGATGGTTCCGCTATGGCGGTACCGCTATAGTAGAGAGTTGACCACTATAGAGGGATCAAAGGGATTCAATGCAGAAACATTCCCCAAAAATAGTCAGTTTTCTTCAACACATTTTGGGAGAAGGGCAAGACGATTTTGGGCGATTTTCCTCTGTTTTCCATTGTTTTTTATTCTAAAGGTAAGGATTCTACTCCCCAAACTCTGTACTATCTTTCCTATGCTATAGAATTGCTAGGGGTAGACTTGGGAAAAGGTTTGGAATAACTTACGATTGGTGGAATCCGGGGAAAAGGGGGGATTTTAAGGGTAGAAGTTCTTGGTTGTTGTTAATTCTTCTATATTATTATCATGTGATTTTAATTCCCTAAATGTATCCATAAAAATGGTATAACTAGGTGAATTATTGATGGGAAAGCCCGGGAAAAAGGGTGAAATGATCATGCGTGGCCTAATCCTGATTTTGCATAATTCGGGTAAATTGTAGGCCATAAAGATTGATTCTTGGTTATTGTGTATTGTTTTAGACCAAGAACCAGCAAGAACTTCGAGAAACGGGAAAGCTTCGGCTGAGTAGAGCTTTTAACTAATTCGAGGTAGGTGATGGTTATTGATTCTTGTATGCATTGTATGTTTGTGTACTTTTGTTTAAGTATTTGTACGAGTTGCATTGCTTAGGTAATGGATTAGGAATGTCAAAGGTCCTGTTTTCAGTCTTGTGAATGAACTAGGTGCTATTGTTTTTTGGTTTACAAGTTTTGATTGTTCATTATTTGTGACTGTGGATTTTGTGTGACATTCAGTTGGCTTGGGTACCACGCCTGGTATGGGATACTAATTGGTTGGCTCAGGTACCACGCCTGGTATCCCAGGTACGGGATATACTAATGGTTGGCTCCGGTACCATGCCTGGTATGGGATACTAACTGGTTGGCTTAGGTACCATGCCTGATACGGGTTTACTTTATTGTATTGTTGCATTTAATAATGGTTCCCTGAGTGGACCGGGTGGTGTTCATGATTTGTGATATTTCATATGGTCCTTGAGATCCGGGTTGTTATTGTATTGATTATGAGTTTGGTTTTGGTGTAGACCGGGTTGCATGTTTAACACTTAGGTGTTGTTTAGGGGGGGTCCCGGTGTGGGACCGGGATATGTAAAATGGTATAATTGTTAATTTCTATTGATTGTTGATCATGGATATAAGGGTGGGTTGCATGTGGGGACAAGCTAGGGAGAGACTTGTAGTCTAGAGATACATGTTGGCTTGTTTACATAATTCCTGCACTCTTACTTGACTATTGTATTGTTCATATATTGCTTATTTGGAACTAGCTGATGATCCTACCAATACACGGTGGTTCTGTACAGATTCTGCACTTTCATTTCTTTTTGTGAGTACAGGCAATCTTCCTGCGGCTGAGACGCGACCTCACTTGTAGACCCAGCGCTTTGAGATATCAAGGGTGAGCTACCTCGATTGAGCTGCCTTGATTTCTTTCGTACTAGTTGTAGCCCACTTATTTCGAGCTTAAACTCTATTTTTTTACATTGGGGTTGCATCCCCGTATTCTAGACATTTGGTAGCATTTTGGTACGATGACTTTCAGGTTCTAGGGAGGGATTTTCGCAGGTTTATTTATATTAGTATTGATTTGGTTGGTAATTTCTAGTTTATTTTCTTGCACAATGATTTTGAGCTGTTAGAACGGTTAAGTTCGGGGTCGTTGATGGTTCTATCACCCGTGGGGGTTGGTTGGGTGCCACTCACGGCGGTCTAGGTCGTGACATTAATCTAGTAAGTAATTGATAAACTTGTAATGGATCGTATAGATTTGAAGTAAATCCCATTCCCAGACTCCCTTGTGATTCTTGCGTTGGGAAGATTGGTCAACTTTGTAATATCGTTCGTGTTTTAAACAACAAAACCCCCCAATATTTTTTATTTCTTTTTGCTCCTTGAACTTTAATAAGTTGCTTTAATTATTTATTATCTCAATAGCCTTTGCATTGTTCTTCGTGGGATCGACCCCGACACTCATTGGATTACTTATTTGTTTGGTATGATGATCGTAACACCTACTTCAGGAGAGTGTTTTTGGACGTCATCAGGCACCTACTCTAAGTACTTAGATAGAAGAATCCTTACCACCTCATTTAAAATGGGCCTGCGAAAATAATTAGGAAACATGAAAATAGCCTTTAACATTTTAAAAATTAGTTAACAAAGCTATAATACACTGAAATCTTTTACAAGCTTAAATAAAAACCCTCCCTAGGAACTAGTTTAAACAAGTACAAGAGCTCTAAGGAGAATTACAATGTAAAATAAGGCACAGCTCCCACAAGATAAAAGAGGAGTAGAAGCTGCTGAAGATCACTGCCGTCTTTACCTAGGAACATCACTGATCCTACAACCATACTATACCAAAAGGTATAGCAAGAGTACTATCAGTAGAAACAATACGTACTGGTAGGCATCATCTATTGACCTGAATCCACCGCATAATATCATGAAAATATCTAATGAAACATGCAATATGAAAGTTACACAATCCTGGTCTTTTAACACACCCCTTACTACCTCGGGTATATCACCCTTGAACCTATAAACTCTAACCCAAGCCTTCCCTACCCCTTTCCATTGCCAACTCCACCCTTAGGATCTATTCCCCCTTCTATCTCAGTCATGGCTTGACTCCCTAGTGTACCAAAGCTTTCCAAACCTACCCATCTTACTAATACCAGAATTACATTAATCATCCCAACGCAAAATCACAAATCCTAACTACTACTGTTAGTCCATCTGTCCCTCTCACCTGAGATCCTATGCAAACAATCCTGGCCCCTGATCCATAGCCTTGTTAAATAGACAACTCGAACACTCTTGCTACCATCCTGGCTCAACTATCCTATGCACTTACCCCCTCTGGCAATGTACTAACCCCTTACTCATCATAGCACGTGAATCAAATACCCACCCTTGCACAGTTCCAGCCCCACTTCCAATAACTTGTACCACCTAAAGATCCCTAAGACAACAACTACAGTGTTTAACATGCAATCCCGATCTACACAAGAACCAACCCAGCATTTAAACACAACCACTCGGTCTCTCATGGACCAATATGCAATAATTACATCACAAGAAGTAAACTTGGTCTACTCATTGAACCAAAACACAAAGCATAACCAAACACGTACCAGGTGTGCTACCTTAGCCAACCATGATAGAATCTGTACCAGACGTGGTACCCAAGCCAATCGATAGATATCTCATACCAGGATTTGTACCCGAGCCAACTAATGAATTATACCAGGCATTGTACCCGAGCCAACCAAATGTCACCGACAACACAACAATCTATCATAATGAACATGCACTACATTTGTAACACCAACAAGTATTAAAGACAAGTTCTTTTCACAAGATTGAAAACCAGATATCAGTAACATTCATTATCTTATTCCCTAACACACGAATTGTATAGGCAACACTAATGTAGTAGTTAACATGCACACATATCGTAAATGGGAAACAATTAACCATCACGAACCCAACAGACTTGGTTCATTCTCTCAACCTTGATGACCTATCTGAAGACCAACCCCCGGACTATTCAACTAACCCATGAACTCATTTACTTTGAATTCTAGACCTCTTTTAGAAGAGTATGCACATTGTAAGGAACTCATCCCTGGACATTAAGAATTTTGGACCCTTCTTGTTCAACCTATTTCTTTTACTTAAACATTCCTGGAAAATCCACTACAACCTAGCAATCCATCCACACATAACCATTTACGGTTCCTCAAACCACCCAAAAATATAGTTTCCAAGGATTTAGAATCCTAATATCAACAATGCAATGAGCATAAGCATCACTTTACTCATAACATAATAAGTCCACCTCAGTCACCTAGACAACTAATACATTATTCCGCTAGACTCCATACCCAAAGGCCTAGGCATAAAGTCTCCCATCATTCTACAAAACATTATGCAATTAAAAGTAGTTCTAAGCTACTCAGTTAAGCCTAGCCTACTTGAATGCCAAGCAGATGCTGCAGAAGCTTGAACACAAACTTATGGCTCTGTGGAGTGAATCTTGATAGGAAACGGGCCTCGAATTCATGGGTTTTACCCCATTCGCAGGGAAATCCTTCATCTCCATGGCTCCCAAGCTTTAGAGTAGCCTAGGAGGGTTTTTGAAGAAACCCTCATCCTCTTTGAAACTAAGGAGGAGAAGTCAAATATTAAATTCATGTTTTCTAGCTACTAGTTTCGTCAGCCCGCTATAGCAACCGTTCGGCTGCTATAGCGAGATAACGTCAGCCCGACCAAATTTCAAATTCTTAAAATCTTTCATCGTATCACCCTAAATTAAATTAATAGTGTATTTCAATTATTCTCGAAACTCGCAATGAAAATCCTTTTAATAATGACTGAGCAAGTCATTACAACAGATACTAATTTACCCATTGTTCATCCTCGAATGATCCCAAAGATGGAAAGAAGAAGAAGCTAGCCCTAGAATCCTATCATGCTACCTTGATGGCATAATCATAACCCTACATGAACCTTTAAAACTCCCATTTCTATAGGGTGCCCAATTCAACCAAAAATAAGTTTGATATTGCTCGACTAGGGAATTCCTTCCCTTGAGTTTGCACAGACTAATTAGGGCAACCCTTACCGAGTGCCCAAGAAATTTGAAGCTTTAATAGTATACTGGGTCAGAAAAATTAACAAACAAAACAATGGAAAAACTTTTATCCGCCTAACTGCCCAGACCCCGCTATAGCCCTAAAAATCCCACTATAGTGGCACTGCTATACTGGTCAACCTTCCGTTATAGTGCATGGTAATAGATTATAGAGGGGAAATAGGTTTCACCCCGACCGAGAGGAAGTCGTAACTGGAGTTAAATGTTGAATGTCCTGAGAAATTAATTGTTTGTGGGATGGATCAACGTTAAACCTTGGGCTATAGCTATTCTTTAAAGGACAACCCATTGTTGGTAAGGATAGTAAGTAGGGAGAAGAGAAGAAGTCAAACTATGCCCATTATCTCCCTATTTCACTCGAAAACACCACTTTTCCCTCCCGATCAATTTGCTCCCAACATCAGAAACAAGGTAATAATCGTAACTCCTTACTTTCCTTACATCATTGCACGAGTACAAACCATTATATGCTAGAATATGGTGAATAGAGTAGATAGTGGGTTTGTTTGAATTCTGAATTTTTGGCTTCGATTTTGTCGGATTCCTAAAGCATGGATGCTTCTCTTACATTTACAATGCTTCCACAGCATCCTGGGCATAAGGATTACGGATTTATGTCCCAAAATGGGTTCAAAAGGGTAGGGAAGGTGAAGGGTTGTTCTTGTTGAAAAATGGTGATTTGGGCGACTTTTAAGGGTTATAATGCCCAATGTTTTTGCATAAAATGGTAGTAGAGTACTTTGGGAACGCTTCTCTGGACTAGGAAAGTTAAAAATAGAATTTTGGGTCAAGAGGCGCCATTGAAGCACCTGTTGAAAATCTAGGATGATGAAGGCCACTATAGCGGAGCAAGGCTGCTATAGAGATGCCGCTATAACAGAAAACAATTTTCTATAGCTTCATTGCCATATTGAGAGATAGCCCGCTATAGTGGGATGCTGCAGGCAGTAGCCTCCCAGGCAGGGTCCAAATTTCTTATTTTTCTCTGAATTGGTTTCTTTGCATCTTACGAGTTCTAATCCACCATTTTGTTAATTTTGCAGAATCAACAACTCCATGGATGCCAACCAAGACCACATCTCACCTTATGAAAATTTCCCCGATGATGCGAGTCAGGAGAAATTCTGGGACTACCAAAAATTGATATTTTCTATTAGAGGGCTTTTAACATAGGGGGTATGCAGAATATAGAGGGGCATTTTATAATAGACTCTAGGAGTTTGATTGGGGCCCAGTGGTAGAGGCTCCCCCTTTTGGGCACTAAGGATGGGTGAGGGTGTTTTATGTTATACTTCCCACTGTACGTTGGGATGACCCCAACTCCACTATTCACATCCGAGGAGTGGTTGTCCCCGTCGACGTCCGAACTATTAATGAGGTGCTAGGAGTGCCTCATATTTCAAATGTTGCATATGAGGCCAAGTTCTGGGAGATGGACATGAGGTGGTTGAGGGACACACTGATAGAGGAGGGTTTTAGGGACTAGGTCTACTAGCCCAACACTGAGGGTATCAAGAGCACCTACTTCATCATATATGCTAGGAGGTGGCTGAACTTGGTGTCTCGGAGGATCCATCTATCGGGCAATAATACCGATGTAACCTATCTTTGAGCCTTGGTGGTGGCTTGTGCTATACAGGGCATTCAGTGGCACAAATTGTGTTGGAGTGGAGGGACTTCTATAGGGGCAACAAGAAAGGCCCGTTCCTTCCTGGTCTAGTGTCTGAGCTATGCAGACAGTTTTCAGTACTTGAGGATGATACTGACATAGAAGTAGAGATGGACGCCCTCTTCGACCCTCTCCGGGTGAAGGTAGTCACTGCCAAGGGGAAGAAGATAAGGAAGATGGGTGAATCAGAGAGCATCCAGGCTACCGAGGGTACTGATGATAATGAAGATACTGCCCCTCACTCCCAGTCCTAGCCCCCGATCTCTAACAGCTGCGTTGAGGCAGACTTGGCCACAGTTAGGAAATTTATAGAGGTCGCCTCTACAGAAGCTCCAGCCCCACCTCCCCTAGACTAGGACTATGCAGCGCTCTGCTAGAGATTGATGTGGAGAAGAGTAAGAGGCACTCCCGCAACCACATGCTTTCTTAGATGTGGAAGACCATCAAGGTCATGTTCAATTGTATTGTCCCTGATCAGAAGTTCGCCAGCTCGAGTAAGAGAACTTGCAAGAGTTCCTTTTCTTGAGTGACGTGAGGCAAAGGACCCCGCCCTCGCAGCCCCTGATAGTGATAAGGCATCCATTTAGGACCTCCCCCCCCCTATTATACACTACTAATGTTCTTGGGTTTTGCCCCCATTTTGGGCATGTACTCGACATTGTTTCCCTTTTCCTTTCCCTTTTCATTATCGCACGTGGATGCTAAATTAACAATATTATTAACTATATGTGAATGCTAGGTTGTTTTTAAGTGATTTCCATTGTACCCGTAGTAGATCCTTGCTGAAACTAATGATTTAAAACACCTAGGGAAAGAAAATCAAAGAAGGGGAAAATAGGGCACGGATTTTGTCCCGCCCCACCCGCAATAGCGGCTTGCACGCTGCTACAATGACAATGCTATAGCAGAGAAATTCCTGCTATAGCAGGATCACCGTAGCGGGTCTATCCCGCTACGGTGGCCCCAACGGCAGCATCTCAGAAATCTCACTTTTTTGCAAAGTTCTCTCATTTTCCATTTCTCATTATCAGCAATAACCTCTGAAATTGCGTCATGGTCTTAAATATAACCTTACAACCAAATCCCATGCATAACTCAGAATTTAGCATCACATTAACATAAAATTAGTCACAAAACACACCAGGAAGTTGTTCATAGTATCACGTTCCGCTAGTATACAAGAATAGCCCTTTCCCCCATGGTTCCCAACTAATTCTAATTGTCCTGAAACCGGAGTTTCCCTACAATCATAATTCATTTAATCCCCTTACCATCTTTACCAACGGTAAGTCCATACCCAAAATTCAACACAAAAATTTCCCAATTAAGCCACATAACAATTTATCACTAGACTTATCTCCCATAACAAGTTTATGACCCTTTTCTGACCAAAATTATCACAGTAAGGCAAGAAATTACACACCACACACTCGCAGTCATTCAAATCATTCAAATACACGTAAACACAATCTCAAACTTCCTCACTGAAACAAGTTCTATTTATTATCCTTTATTCACCCCATGAATGACCGTTAGCCTGATTATCCATGCATTCTCATGGCCTCTAAGGCCATATATCAATTATTCCTGGTTCAAACATCCCTTGCTTATGGCATTTCAGCTGATGGACCTTCAATTTACTTCGTTGAGATACCAATTGGAATCATGAGATAACAATTGGAATCAACCCATATAAGCAAGTAACAGATCGCACAAAGAAGGCAAGAAGTGGAATAATTTTCCAGAATGCGTCATAGCTTCCCAAAGATTATATGTGGACGTCAATACACCATTTTGTAGGACTCTATTCGACATTTTCTCTTGTACTGAGAGACCGGTAACCTAGGCTCTGATACCAAATTTTCATGACCCAACTACTGAGCCATGCGGGCACCTACTCTATGCACCTAGATAGGAGAACCCTTACCACCCTATTTAAAATGGGCACATGGAAATAATTAGGAAACATGAAAATAGCCTTTAACATTATAAAAACAAGTTAACAAAACTTTAATACAGTGAAATCTTTTACAAGCTTAAATAAAAACCCTCCCTAGGAACTAGTCTAAATAGGTACAAGAGCTTTAAGGAGAATTACAATGTAAAATAAGTCACAACTCCCACAAGATGAAAGAGGAGTAGAAGCTATTGAAGATCACTGTCGTCTTTACCTAGGAACTTCACTGATCCTGCAACCAGACTATACCAAAAGGTATAGCAAGAGTAGTATTAGTACAAAAAAACATGTACTAGTAGGCATCATCGGTCGACCCGAATCCACCGCATAATATCATGTAAAAATCCAAAGAAACATGCAATATAAAAGTTACACAATCCAGGTCTTTTAACAACCCCCTTACTACCTCGGGTATAATAGCCCTGAACCTATACACTCTAACCCCTTTTCACTGCCAACTCCACCCTTAGGAGCCATTTCCCCCTTCTATCTCAGTCATACCCTGTCTCCCTAGTGTACAAAAGCTTTCCAAACCTACCCATCTTACCAACACCAGAATTAATTTAATGGTCCCAATGCGAAATCACAAATCTTAACTACCAT
This sequence comes from Jaltomata sinuosa, assembly GCA_003996215.1. Lineage (NCBI taxonomy): Eukaryota > Viridiplantae > Streptophyta > Magnoliopsida > Solanales > Solanaceae > Jaltomata > Jaltomata sinuosa. The sequence goes on along the minus strand of QJPP01003030.1, from coordinate 44,854 downwards.
TGTTATTCCATCTGTCCCTCTAACCTGAGATCCTATGCAAACAATCCTAGCATGTGACACTTAGCGTAGTTAAATAGATATTTCGCACCCTCTTGCTACCATCCTGGCTCAACCATCACATGTCCTTACCCCCCCTCCCACAATGTACTAACCCCTTACTCATATAGCACATGAATCAAATACCCACCCTTTCACGGTTCCAGCCCCCCTTCCCATAACCCGAACCACCCAAGAATCCCTAAGACAACATCTACAGCGTTTAACATGCAATCCTAATCTACACAAGAACCAACCCAGCATTTAAACACAACCACCCAGTCTTTCATGGACCAATATGCAACAATTACATCACAAGAAGTAAACCTGGTCCACTCATTGAACAAAAACACAAAGCATACCAAAACACGTACTAGGCGTGGTACCTGAACCAACCATGATAGAATCTGTACCAGGCATGGTACCCAAGCCAACTGATAGATATCACGTACTAGGCGTGGTACCCGAGCCAATCAATAAATTATATCAAGCATGGTACCTGAGCTAATCGAATGTCACCAATAACACAGTAATTCATCATAATGAACACACACCACACTTGTAACACTAACAAGTATTAAAGACGAGTTCATTTCACAAGATTGAAAACTAGATATCAGTAACATTTATTATATTATTCCCTAACACACAAATTTCATAGGCAATACTAATGTAGTAATTAACATGCACACATATCATAAATAGGAAACAATCAACCATCACCTACCAAACGGACCCGTTTCATCCTCCCAACCTTGATGACCTATCTAAAAACCAACCCCCGGATTATTCAACTAACTCATGAACTCATTTACTTTGATTTCTAGATATCTTTTAGAAGAGTACGCACATTGTAAGGAACTCATCCCTGGACATTAAAAAATTTGGACCCTTCCTGTTCACCCAATATCTTTTATTTAAACATTCTCGAAAAATCCACTATAACCTAGTAATCTATTCACACATAACAATTTCTGGTTCCTCGAACCATCTAATAATCTAGTCTTCTCGAGGTTTAGAATCCTAATATCAACAATGCAATAAGCATAAGGATCACGTTACTCATAACACAATAACTCCACCCCAGTCACCCAGATAACTAATACATTATTCCTCCAGATTCCGTGCTCAAAGGCCTAGGCATGAAATCTCTTGTCATTCTACAAAATGTTAGGTAATAAAAAGCAGGTCTAAACTACTCAGTTAAGCCTAGCCTACCTAGATGCCAAGCAGTTGTTGCAGTAATCTGAACACAAACTTCTGGATCTATGGAGTGAATCCTGATGGGAAATGGGCATGGAATTCATGGGTTTTACCCTATTAGAGCGAAAATCCTTCCTCTCCATGGATCCCAAGATTTGGAGCAGCCTAGGACGGTTTTTGCAGAAACCTCATCCTCATTGAAATAGAGGAGGAGAAGTCCAATATAAAATCCGCATTTTTCAGCTACTGATTCCATCAGGCCATTATAGCAACCTGCCGACCACTACAGAAATTTCCTTTTGTAGTAGGATGACATTAGTCCGACCAAATTTCAAATTCCAAAAATCTTTCATCGTGTCATTCCAAATTAAATTAATAGTGTATTTCAATAATTCCCCCAACCTGCAATGAAAATCCTTTTAATAATGACTGAGCATATTGTTACATGAGCGCTCAGTATACTGGATGATTCATGTTTTTGAACTGTGTTATAAATTGCATATTATGTTCAGATTATAGCAGTGTTATGAATATATACTTTTGTCAGAGATGGTGGGTTATGAACACCCAATAAATTAGTATTTTATGCAGTATCAGTTGAATACTCAGTCCTTTAGGGTCACATAATTTAGAGTGTTTTCAGATTAAGCACTTATCTTTCAGTCTCAGAACATCAGTATAATTGAGCTTTTTAGTATATCAATTTGTATTCAGTTGGGAGTAGTACTTAGCACCAAGAGGATGCAGGGATGAAGGCTCACCCATCAGTTAGGCTGAGACCTTTAGTATAAGTCCCTAAGTCCCAGAACTACGGTGCCACTGTAGGTTCATAAGGGTCACCCATCAGACCAAGCTTTACACCGTAGCCCTTTTGGATATTATTTTAGTGGATCCACGCCAGTCAATGTCCATACCCTTGGCAAGGTATGGAATACACTTCCATCTAGGGTTATAGGTAGGCCCCCAGTTAGCTCAGCTTGGGGTATGTCAGTTAACAGTACCTTCTACAGTTTTGATTCAGTTGTTGCATGACCTTGTAATCAGTTATTTCAGCATATTATTGTTTAGTTGCATGTTTACTTACTTGGTCATTGTATCAGTTTAAATGTTTTCAATATCATGTTCTGTTTATCCTCTCATTATCAGCATACCTAGAATAGTGCATATCTCACAAGTTCTGTACATTTAAAGTACTGATCGCATACTTCATTTTGCTATATTGTTGGATAATATAGGTTCAGGCGCTCAGCATCCAGATCGCGGTTAGTATAATTCTACGATATTCTCAGCAGTAGAGTTGGTAACTCTTTATATTTTAGGGACAAGATTGATGATTTCTTTATTTATTCAGTCATTCAGTTTTCAGACAATTAGAGTTAGGATGGGGTTTGTCCGAGAAACTCATCTTAGTAGAGGCTTTCAGACATAGAGCAGATTTTATCTTACACAATAAGTTTTATATTTCAGACTTGTTATATATATATATATATATATATTCAGAATTTTCCAATTTACACTTTCAACCTTATAAATTTTATTTAGTTTAGATTCCGCTCAGTTATTGTTATTAATCAGAATGTGTAGTATATGCCAAACCATGGGTTAGTTTTGGTTCACTTGTGGTTCTAAGCACCTTGTTGCGTCTAGGGTGTAGACTAGGGGCATGACACGCTTTCCTCTACTAGGGGAAAATACGCATAGTAGACCTTATACAAATACTTCCAAGCAAAGTTACATCTGTAGTACCTCTTGTTCACCCTAACTGTTACCTCTTGTTCACCCTAACTGTTAACATTTTTCTTTGTTTTAACTCTTAAAGCTACATATCTAGTATCCAAATTTAAAACTTCTCCAAATATCTGATTTTCATACTTTTGCACTGCCTCTGCATGAAATAACTGAGTTGATCATAATCATAGTTCTGAACATACCCGATTCACCAAAACCCAATATAGTCACCATAATTTGATAATTATAAATCTGGTGCCAACTCTGTGCTAACGAAGTACATGACCTTTCAAATCCTCTATTCACACTTCTAAAACCGTCATTAGTACCAAATACCCTTAGAATACACACTATCATTCTATGAAACTTGGAGTTATGACTTTCCATTTCCCCAAAAAGGAATCTTTACTCTTTCGAGTCCATTCTAAGCATTTTCTGTCAAAAACTGGCCTTATCCAAGGTGGATAGAGGTATTTCCAAGTCTGATAGTATTGTTTCCTTGAGTTGAAGCTATCGAGTCAAAATCCAATATCACTTCCATATAAATCTTCAAATGTCATACTTCAACCACTATTCCAACAATCATATTCTCATGCCAAAACATGGAGAAAACCACCGATCGCCCTAAAAGCTTCTTATACCATGAACATATACCCTCAATACATAACCAAATGCCTAAGCAACTCATCATACTAAGCCATATACTTCATGTCGATGAGGTAGTATCAATTCCACCTGAAATCCTCATTAAACCCTTAGAATTGTAAGTCTTTTCTATAACACACATGTAAGCCACCTGACGTAAAGCAAACAATCTAACCCAACATAGAAATGCAAAATCACCCACATATCACTGATTATCAACCAAAACGAACTCCAAATCCACAAAAGAGCCACTACTAAGTCCTTCATAAGTCTATGCCAGAATCACTCCACCTTTCACTAATGAATGTCCCAACTCGTTCTGTCATTTCTGAACTCAAAATTTATAATCTACACAAATGTTTGACTCTGTACCAAGGATCATATATAATGTCTCACATTTCTCAACTTATACCGATCGTGCAATCCTGATAGAATTTTATACAACTCTGAATACCTTGGATTCTCTAATATAAAATCCCCTTGTTCTTTCCTTTAACTTGTTTATCATTCAATAGTATTCGACACAAGGACCATAGCATATTAGCTTATAATCTAAAACAAAACCTTTGAGTGATACACTTCATTATACCCTATAACATCCCATAATGATAAACTATGCAACCCATGTGCTTTTCAATGCACAAGTCCTTTCGAGCCATTTATAACCGACATTCGCAATAGTTCTTACCTTACCAATCCATACACTAACAATCTTGTACCATAATTGTAGCCTTACTGCAAAAAGCCTGAATTCTGATCCAAATTATGAAGACAACTTACCTTACCGACTGATATCAACCCATTCACTAATGAATGCTATATAATCACCCACCTTATACACCACCAACTATGTTCCCTTTGATCTGATCACATCCATCATTTGAAATATGAACCTTACTAGTTAACAAACTCGAAACCACCATGGAACTTATCACAACACTTGACCTAAACATCTGTAGACTTTCTTCTCCAAGCATACTCAGTAGTTCACACTCCATATGAAAAATACGTGATAGTATTATCATAACCTGAACAAGACCCAAGTAACCACGTCGTTCTAAACCCAAATCTCACTTCCTGAAGATGAATCGTTAGCCTTATAAATCAAAATAGATACCCTCACCTTATTTTCAAATGTCATATTCCATTTCCAACCACTGTTTCCATTGTAAGTTTAAATTCCTTCTAGTTTACTCAAGGAGTGTTTCAAAACATCATAAGGCTTCCCATATAGACCAAGCAAATCACCAAAGTAGTACAAACCCTAAATCGTGGAAACTTGAAAGCCTTGCCTACTTTACTAGAATCTTTTAATCAAAAATTCCTCCAAATTAGTCATATCACAAGTACAGCCCATCACAAAGTCTCCTCACCAAATTTAATCGGTATCCCTGGTCGTCCCACAAAGATGATCTTGTCATTGATATGATACCTCAAATCACATATGCACTGATTCAATCTTGTAAAGCAATCAATCGTTGCACATATCTTTCCACTAACATTTTCATATGATTCCAAGCAAGCATACTTGCTGAAAACTTCTCTTTATCCATAAACTTATCATCCCAATATTGTTTAAGTTTCCTTTATCTCAATTAATTCACTAGCCCTCAATTAAATCTCTAAAATACACTTCACAACTTAAACATGATGATACGTACCATCGATCCACCACTTTAATTTATCTTATAGACCGATTCCTCACTGAAGAGTCCATAGTAAAAACTAGTTAGTCCTTCAAAGCTGAATGCAGTGTCGAACTCTATTATCCAAATAGGTGAAACAACTGATAGCTCTTTGGGTAATTAACCTTTTACACTCGTTAACCAATATATTTATTTCCATTCATCACTTGTTTTACCCTGGTAGTACTCCATCATGAAATCCCATAAGATCCACCACTTTTCTACAACATAACCATCGAAAAGGTCATACTCAGATCACATCATGCATTTCTACCCATCAAGTATCAACAGTACCTTACACAAACCACTAAGTCTTTAGCCCCAAGATAACATGTACCCTTTTCTTCATCTCACACAAACAAACCAATATGTCCCTTGATAAAGAAATATCACTACATAGTCCATGAAAATCCAATTATGAAAGAAACTTTTCCACTCTTGGCCTAAAATCAAAAATCTACCTCATAACACTTGGGCTTCTTTCATCCTTTATGTCACCTCATACATAATCAATTCACCCTTTCATAAATCTCAGTTGATAGCAAAATTAGCACACCTCATGACTTTAACCAAGTAACCACAAGTCCTACTATGGAAATCATATATTAAAAGTCAAACCATTCAAATTCTCTTTGTCATACAACCACTTCATAAGATAGAAGGCATACTTTTCATAAAAACCGCAAAACTAGTCATACCACCTCAAACCTTATTATAAGAAGCTTTCCATCATATATACCATAATCACTCTTCTTTTATCCAATCCGTTGGTTCCTTGTAACTTTAACCGATCCTTAAAATAATGGTAGTACGTATACCATCATTGAACCATTGAATCCTTGCCAATATACTCATGCCATAAGATTGTAGTAGAAATTCTGATCTCTAGTGAAGCATCTCCGTTCTCATCATACATTGAGGAACCCATTCTTGTCATGACAGACTTCCTTAACTATAGTCTTCAGGTCACCATGCTTATTACTAAATTTTTCCTTTAGTCATTCCATTCTCAATTGTCAACACTATTACAGATACTATCTATGCCACATATATACTATTTTCGCTACTGAACAACTAATCGTAACATATAAGGCAATGTCAGGACCTGATTTCTCGGTCATGATGGCACCTACAACCCTCCAGTAGGAAAACCAATACCCGTAGCCCAGAACGGTTAGTAATGGGTTACATCTAACAATCTAAGTGGAAGAAATAGTTTAATAAGCGGAAGAAAGGGAACAAGATAAAGAGAATAAATAACAGGAGTACATACGTACATATGCGGAAGCTAAACCAAACCCAAAACTTGGTATCATAGTATAGAGCCAAAACTACTTATAAGGAGTACGAAGCATCCAAAATAATAATACACAAATGTTTCCGAGTAGTAATAGAGTACATAAAGCAAAAGTTAAACTAAAAGCTAACATCCGGTTGGCAAGAATTCACCCTCAGACTGGATAGTCAAAAATTCTTAAGCACGACTCATAGCAATCTAGCAGCGATTTCCTACACTAGGATCTGCACCAGAAGATGCAGATTGTAAAATGAGCACCAAATGCAAAGTATAAGGTACCAAGTAGGTATCATAGGCCGACTGGGCACATATAAGATAAAAGTGTAGTAACAGACAGAATAGAAAAACAAGTAGTCACAGAATTCTATGAAAAAATCACACAGGAACTAGCCCAGAGGGAAGACAACAAAAACAACATACAAGGCTAGCAAATAGAATATATACACAAAAGGCACAGGTGAAAGTAAGAAATAGCGCATCTCGGATCCTTGCAATAACAGTATATACATAATATGTTTTAGAAGTGGATGGTATATCGGTAACCTCAAGTACAAAGGAAGGGAGATAACAGTAAAGATAGACATGCTCAGAAAATAGGAATCAATAACCAACTAAACATATCAATCTCAAATCCAGAAACTAACAACCTAGCAGTATACAATCTCATAATTATAACTGTATCAGGGGATAAAAGTGCGATGAAGTAACAGGAGTCTACCTAAAGTCCCTCGGCCGCCCATACAACCAAGGAATGCAAACAAGTAAAAACAAACCCTCTGGCCGCCCATACAACCAAAGCGTACACTCAACAAACAATAAACAAGGGTGGTATCTCAAACAATGAATGATATGATGCATGAAGATCTCAGGGTGAAATGGTAACTCTGTATGTACCCCTTCCGGTGTCGTTCGGGCCCAGCAGGTAGGTTCCATTGAACAACACTGCCCGTATACCTTTACTCCTCTATATACCCTCCCTCTGACACACGCAATCCTAGGCCCCAGGTCTGGAAAAACAAGGTCAATGGAGGTCCCGGACCCCTACTAAAATTCAGTATCAAAATATGTCATCCGAAAGCAAGTCCGAGTTTAAGCTAGAGACCCAGTTTTCAATATGCATGCCCAGGCCTGTCCAGGACTAAAGTAGTAGGAAAAATGTCTCAAAAACCCCTCCAAGGGTGCCCGGGCATAACTAGGTCTAAAATAGTAGAAATTCATCTCAGGTGCTCGGTTCGACCGAGGCTAAAGTTATCCCAAATCAGTAAGAAAATCAACTAGCACCCTTGCCCTGTCGAGTCTAGCGTTAATATTAAAACTGGTGATAGAAATCATAATTTAACTTTCTTTTACCCCAAGAAGATCCACATGTTAAGTAAAACTATTTCCAATCCATTTCTGTTGAAAACAGGCCCCAGGGCCATGCAAAGTTTAGAAAATCAGTTCCAGTAAGCCAGAAGCCAAAACTGTAGTAAACCGTGGATAAAACCTCTTGTATGCATGGAAATGATATGATTAAACACAAATAGCCTCCCAGTATCTCACAAATAACCTATCGGACCTGCACAGGCTCTAATCACTTTACAGCATAGATAGCCAGTATAATATCATGATAACGATGCCCGTGACTCACGGGCACCCCCCGAATAACCCACCATCTATGGTCCTGAGTCAAAATAAGGCCACACAGGACCATAAGGGTGATAATATCAGCTACGGAGAATACTACACACAACGGAGGAAGGAAAATGAGGCGAAACATGGAAAGTGGTCAAAGTCTATGGTACCAACCTAATAACCCAACCCATGGATGCCAGATAGTACAATTTTATCCGATATATGCTAAGTTTAGGGAGTTTAGACTGTAACCTACCCGTCGTCCGACAACAAACTGCTGGGACAATGAAATCCAAGCCAGAATCGCTTTGGGAAACCCCGATCAATAATCAAACTATCAAAAACATAAATAATACATCAAGGCAAGTCTAACGATACCCATATTGCAATAATAATAGCTGGGCTAAAATTCGGGTCACCGGTGGGCCAGTGGGCCCCGCAACCCAAAACCAAAAATGAAAAAGAAAACAATGACCACAATGATGCCAAGAAGACATGCTCCAAAATTGAGAACAATTGGCCAAGAGAAGGGCGCCAAAATAGCCCGTTCAAGAGAGGATTCAAGTTGGAATTTAAGAACGAAAATCGAAAATTAGGCAAGGATTACTTACTCCAAAGATAGAATGTAAGCCAAGACGGATAACTCTCCAAACCCACGAACATGCAAAAGCTATGAGGCAGCCACTACAACAATTTTCTAGCTTTTGGAATTTAGCAACAATTGTGGATTTTAGAGAAAACAAAAAGGAAGCAAGTTGGGGAAGATGATTTACCAAGAGACGAATAAGCACGGATTTATGATGAACAACAATTTCTCCAAGGTTAGAACTAGTATTGGAGCAATTTGGTAGAGAGTATAAATGTTTTAGAGTGAGAAAAGTTGAGAGAAAATGGCAGCAAAAATGAAGAAGAGGACTTATATAGCTGTTGGTCGCTAGTCAGTTCCATTGGCGCTAAACCAGGCAATCGCGCACAAGGGAGGCCCGCACCAAGGCGCCATCGGCGCTGGTAGGTAGGCGCTGGTAGGTAGGCGCTGGCCTGGACACCATCGGCGCTGACCCGACATGATTGCGCACAAGGCCCGGCCACAGGCTAGCGCGATCGCGCTACCTGGGCATCGTTTGTGCTGAAGGCCTGCAACTGCACTAAAACCAGTTGCACTAGCAACTTCTACTGGGTGTTCGGGGCATGATCGGAAACTGATATTCAAAAACCAATAATGCTAATAGAGTGGAAACGACATTCCGGACTCAATAGAATTGATGAAACATCTATACGAGGTTGTTTCTAAGAAATGTTTACCCAAGTCAAAAACTAACTAAAAGAAGTCAAAGGCTCTAAATAAGCCCAGCTCACCCAAAATACAAACCAACCACCTACCTAACCCAAACTCAACATTGCGGAGCTAATGGAATTGTTAGATTTCAAATCTGATGCTCTGATCATCGAAAGTCACCCAAACTTACACTTCTAACTCCAAATGGCCTGAAAACAGAGAAAACAACACAAAACCCACACCAAAAGTTCTCAGGCCTCAACTGAAGGTTCAACTAGTCCAAATTCAATGCTGCGAAGCAAACGGAACTGTCAGAATCAAATTCTTAGCATGTTAACTAAGAATGTTGACTGAAGTCAATGATATTCTAAGTTAAAACTCTAAAACAGGCAAAGAGCCAGAATGCCCAAATGAATGACCACGGTACCGAACTACCGGTCCCAACAATCCATAAATGACTTGAGGCCACTACAAGAAAGCTCTAATAGTACAATGAATGCATAACACAAAGATGATCGGAAGGGTCATCACAACATCCACTACTAAAAAGACCTTCATCCTCAAAAGTCAAGAAGAAGGGAGTACATAAAAGCTCTAACAACTGCAGATACTGAGCACGCCACTCACTCTCTGTCTCTAAAGTAGCCTCCTCGACCGGACAATGCCTCCACTAAACTTTTATAACCAAAATCTCCCTAGATCTCAATCTCCTGATATCTCTGGCCAGAATAGTTATTGGCTCCTCAACAAATGATAAACTCTCATCTAACTGAACTGAAGCCTAATGCAACACATGAGACTCATCTGGCACATACTGGTGCAACATCGAGACATGAAAAACTGGGTGAACAGCTGAAAACATTAGAGGCAAAGCTAACATATAAGCAACACTACCAATCCTCTGTAAAATCTCAAATGGCCCAATTAACCTGGGGTTAAGCTTGCCCCGCCGACCAAATCTTATCACGCCCTTCATGGGCGATACTCGAAGGAAAACCAAGTCACCAATACTGAACTCCAAGGCACAAACTCTATGATTAGCGTAGCTCTTCTGCCTACTTTGGGCCGCTCTTATTCTATCCTTAATCAAATGAATTTAGTCCAAGGAATCTCTAAGCAAATATGAACCCTGCGGTCTGGACTCTAAAAAATCAAACAAACCAATCGGCGATCTACAATGCCTACCATACAAGGCCTCAAAAGGTGCCATGCCAATGCTCAAAATGAAAACTGTTATTATAAGAAAACTCATCCAAAGGCACAAACTGATCCCATGAACCCCTAAAGTCAAGAACACAAGCCCGAAGCATGTCCTCCAGGACCTAAATAGTCCTCTCGGACTGGCCATCTATCTGAAAGTGGAACGCAGTGCTAAGTTGAACCTTTCTACCCTAATCTTGCTAAATCGCCTCCAGAACTGAGATGTGAACTGAGTGCCACAGTCTGAAATGATAGAAGCTGGGAACTCGTGTAACCAAACAATTTCATGAAGGTAGATCTGGGCTAACCTCTTTGTACTATAAGAAGTCTGAACCGGTAAGAAATGTGCTGACTTAGTCAGCCTATCAATGATCACCCAAATGGAATCAAACCCCTAAGAAGTACGAGGCAAACCAACAACAAAGTCCATGGTAATACCTTCCTACTTCCACTCAGGAATGGGAAGTCGGTGCATCAATCCACCCAGTCTCATGTGCTTGAACTTAACCTGCTGACTATTCAAGCACTGAGATACAAACTCTAGTAAGTCCTGCTTCATACCACACCACTAGTAAAGTTGTCTCAAATCTCTTTACATCTTCACCGCGCTCTGATGAATAAAGTATCTAGAATAATGTGCCTCACAGAGTATCAACTGAATCAAATCTCCAACCCTCTAAACACAAAGACGATTATCAAACCTCAAAATACCATCAAAACCCAAAGTAGCTCGTCTAGCCTCACCCCATACTATGTGATCACAAAGGTCACATAATCTCTGATCCTCAAACTCTCAGCTCAAAATCTGATCAACTAGAGCAGAACGGACCTCAATACTGGCAAGAACTCTACTAGGATCCGACAAGTCAAGCCTAACCAATCGGTTAGCCAAGGACTAGATGTCCAAGGCCAACAGTCACTCAGAAACTTAAAGTGAAGCTAGGCTGCCCATATTCACCGCCTTCTGACTCAAGGCATCCTCTACCATATTTTCCTTGCCCAGATGGTATATAATAGTGAAATCATACTCCTTCAGCAACTCAATCCATCTCCTCTGCCTTGAGTCAGCTCTCACTAACTCGTAATGTACTGAAGACTATGGCGATCGATCAATATCTCACAATAAACTCCATATAAGTAGTGCCTCCAGATCTTGAGCTCAAAGACTACCGCCACCAACTCTAAGTCATAAGTGGGGTAGTTGCGCTCATGAACCTTCAGCTATCTCGATGCATATGCTATCACTCGACCCGGCTGCATCAACACACAACCAAGACCGACCCCCAAGCATCACAATGCACAGAGAAACTCTGACCCTCAACCGATAAAGTCAAAACTGGAGCTGAAGTCAATAAGGCCTTAAGCCTCTGAAAGCTATCCTCACACTAATTCGACCACTAGAATGGAACATCCTTCCTAGTAAGCATAGTCAAGGGTGCAGCTATAGAAGAAAATCCCTGAACGGAACTCCTGTAGTAACCCGCTAACCCAACAAAGTTGCAAACCTCAATAGCAGTAGTAGGTCTAGGGAAATCACGAACCGTAAAAATCATACTCGGATCAACTCTAATCCTATCCTTAGACACCACGTTCCCTAGGAATGCAACTGACTCAAGCCAAAACTCGCACTTTGAGAACTTGGCATAAAGCTGGTGATATCTCAAAGTCTGAAGTACAGTCCTCAAGTATTGCTCATGCTCATCTCTGCTCCTCGAGTATACCAGAATGTCATCAATAAAGACTATCACGAACATATCCAACTATGGGCTAACAACCCTATGCATCAAATATATAAAGGTTGTGGGGGAATTATTCAACCTAAAAGACATCACCAGGAACTCATAGTGGCCATAATGTCCCTTGAATGTTGTCTTAGGGATGTCCTCCGCCCTAATCCTCAACTTGTGGTAGCCGGACATCAAATCAATCTTCAAAAATATGGCAGAACCCTAAAGTTGATCAAATAAGTCATCAATTTTGGGCATCGAATACCTATTATTCACTGACACCTTATTCAGCTGCCGATAGTCAATACACATCCGCATCAACCCATCCTTCTTCTTCACGAAGAGGACAGGAGCACCGCAAAGAGACATACTTGGTCTAATAAACCCCTTAGCTAACAAGTCCTAGAGCTGCTCCATAAGCTCCCTCAACTCAGCAGGTGCCATACGGTAAGGAGGAATAGAAATGGGTCTGGTGCCCGCCTCTAACTCAATGGCAAAATCAACATCTCTCTCAGGTGGAAGGCCTGGCAGGTCGGTAGGGAACACATCTAGGAAGTCTCTAACCACAGGAAAAGACTCAGAAGATGGAGGGTTAGCACTAGCATCTCAGACATATTCTAGATAAGCTAAACACCCGTGAGAGATCAACTTCCTAGCTCGAAGACAAGAGATGAGCCTTGATGGTGCAAGGCAAATAGAACCCCACTACACAACCAGGGATACACCGGGAATGGCGATGGTAATGGTCTTGGCATAACAATCAAAAACTGCACGGTAAAGGGATAACCAGTCTATGCCCAGTATCACATCAAAATCTAACATATCAAGTATCATAAAATCACCCCAACTCTCCAAATCACCAACAGATATCATACAAGATCTCATAATCCTATCAACTACTAAAGAACCTTTTACTGGGGTCGAAACAGATAATGGCTCACTACCCAACCCCAAACAAGGCAGAAAGTAGGCAGATACATATGAACAAGTGGATCCAGGATCAAATAAATCCATAGCAGACTAATGGCATACAGAAATTATACCTGTAATCATGGCATCCAAGGCCTCTGCCTCCGGTCTCCCAGGGACCGCATAGAATGGACGACGACTTCCACCAGCCCGACCGTCATCCCTACAACTTGCTCTACCACGTGGAGCACCATCTCTACCCTGACCACTACCTTCTCGAGCCAGTGGTTGAACTGAGCGAATAGGCTGAGCCAGTAGAGCGGCTGGCTGAACTGGACACTGCTGGGGGAAATCTCTAGCAAAATGACCAACAATACCACAGGTGAAACAAGCCCCTGACGACCTACTCATTCGGGATGAATTAGCAGAACCCGTATGGCCACCACGTCCTGATGCCCAAAAGTTGTACCCCTTGAAGACTGACCATTGTAGCCATGATGGCTACTCTGACCCTGCTCAAACTGAGTACTACCAGAAGCCTAAAGTAAAGCCTAAACTGGTCGGCTGGACTGACCCTGGTGATGTTGTGGCTGATAACCCCAGCCCCACTGGCCTGAACCTCTACCACCATGTCTGGAAACACTGTAGCCACCTTGATGTCGAGGCCTCTTATCTCTATCCCAGTGTCATAATGATGCAAATCCTCTACAGTACGAGCATAGTCCGCAATATCCTAGAAAGATCGACCACTAGCAACCATCATCTTTGCAGGCTCCCTAAACTCTCTCTATATCCCCCAAACAAATCTACGGACCCTGTCAGCCTCAATAGGCATAATAATGGCCCCAAATGGAGCAAGCTGATGGAAATGGGTCTCGTACTCCAAGACAGTCATAGTATCTTGAGCAAGTCTAGTAAACTCCTCTCTCCGCCTCTATTTGTCGCTCTAAGGTAAGAATTTAGCCATGAAGGCCTCAAAAAACTCGGACCAAGTCAGAGGAGGTGATGTAGAAGATCTGCAAGAAACCTTTTCCCTCCACGATAACTTCGCTGGGCCCTCCAGCTTATATGTAGTGTAGTCAACCCCGTGAGTCTCTAATAACCCCAAATGGTGTAATATCTCCGCACAGGTAGGGATAAAATCATATGGGTCTTGACCTAGTGTACCAGCAAACCTCGGTGGTGCTAATCTCGTAAATCTACTCAAGGCCTTCTGCTCCCCATCTGTCATAGCTGGGCAAGGAGCAAGAGGTTGTGCAACCGATGGGACCGAAATAACCTCACCATGGGGAGCCGCAGACCCATGTTGCGCTCCTGAACTCTGGAAATCCAGGGCAGCCCCCTGAGCGGAAGTATGTGCTACCTCAGAAGGTCTCTCCCCAATCATACCTAGAAGCTGAACAAGTAAACCCCCGAATATACAAAGACTGAGCTGGAGCTAAAGCCGGCACAGAAACTGGTGCTGGAACTGGTGGTACCTAATCGGTCCCACATGCTGCTCTCTGGAGCGAACACTGGCTCATAGTTAAACTCGGGCTCTATCTCAGCTCTAGCTGGTGCTGCTGCTCTGGAATGACCTCTACCTCTACCTTTGCGACCACCCCGACCCCTAGCTCTAGACATTGGCTCTTATACCAATGACACCGGTGAACCTAGAGCTTTAATACTAAGGTGTCACGACCTGATTTCTCAGTAATAATGGCACCTACAACCTCCTAGTAGGCAAACCAATCCCCGTAGCCTAGAATAGCTAGTAATGGGCTACATCTAACAATCTAAGTGAAATAAATAGTTTAATAAGCGGAAGCAAGGGAACAAGATAAAGAGAATATATAACAGGAGTACATACGTACATATACGGAAGCTAAACCAAACCCAAAACCTGGTATCATAGTATAGTGCCAGAACTACATATAAGGAGTACGAAGTATCCAAAATAATATATACACAAATGTCTCAGAGTAGTAATAGAGTACATAAAGCAAAAGATAAATTAAAAGCTAAGCTCCGGTCTCCAAGAGCTCACCCTCAATCTGGATAGTCAAAAATCCTCAAGAACGACTCACAGCAATCTAGCAGCAATGTCCCACACTAGGATCTACACCAGAAGATGCAGATTGTTGTGTGAGTACCAAATGCGAAGCATAAAATACCCAGTAGGTATCATAGGCCGACTAGGCACATATAAGATAAAATCGTAGTAACAGGCAGAATAGAAAACAATTAGTCACAGAATTCTATGAAAAAGTCACACAGGAACTAGCCCAGAGGGAAGACAACAGAAATAACATACACGGCTAGTAAGTAGAATATATGCACAACATGCACAGGTGAAAGTAAGAAATGGCGAACCTGGGATCATTACAATAACAGTATATACATAATAAGTTTTAGAAGTGCACAGTATACCGGTAACCTCATGTACAAGGGAAGGGAGATAAGAGTAAAGATAGACATGCTTGGAAAACAGGAATCAATAACCAACTAATCATATCAATCTTAAATCCAGAAACTAACAGCCTAGCAGTAGACAATCTCATAATTATAACTGTAGCAGGGGATAAAACTTCGTTGAAGTAACAGGAGTCTATCTAAAGTCCCTCGGCCGCCCATACAACTAAGGAATGCAAAAAAGTAAAAACAAACCCTCTGGCCACCCATACAACCGAAGCATACACTCAACAAATAGCAAACAAGGGTGGGATCTCAAACAATGAATGATATGATGCATGAAGATCTCAGGGTGAAATGATAACTCTGTATATAGCCCCTCCGGTGTCGATCGGGCCCTGCAGGTAGGTTCCATTGAAGAACACTGCCCGTGTACCTCTACTACTCTGTATACCCTCCCTACGACACACGCAACCCTAGGCCCCAGGTCTGGAACAACAAGGTCAATGGAGGTCCCGGACCCTAAACTAAAACTCAGTATCAGAATATGTCATCCGGAAGCAAGTCCGGGTTTAAGCTAGAGACCCAGTTTTGAATATGCATGCCCAGGCCTGTCCAGGACTAAAGTAGTAGGAAAAATATCTCAAAAACCCCTCCAAGGGTGCCTGGGCGTAACCGGGTCTAAAATAGTTGAAATTCATCTCAGGTGCTCGGTCTGACCGAGGCTAAATTTATCCCAAATCAGTAAGAAAATCAACTAGCACCCAGGCCCTATCGAGTCTAGCGTTAATAGTAAAACTGGTGATAGATATCATAATTTAACTTTCTTTTACCCCAACAAGATCCACATGTTAAGTCAAACTATTTCTAATCCATTTCCGTTGAAAATAGGCCCCAGGGCCATGCAAAGTTTAGAAAATCAGTTCCAGTAGGCCCAAGCCAAAACCGTAGTAAAGCGTGGATAAAACCTCTTTATATGCATGGAAATGATATGATTAAATACAAATAGCTGCCCAGCAGCTCACAATTAACATATCGGCCTTGCACAGGCTCCAATCGCTCTACAACATAGATAGCCAGTATAATATCATAATAACGATGCCCGTGACTCACGGGCATCCTCGAATAACCTACCATCTATGGTCCAGAGTCAAAATAAGGCTACACAGGAAGGAAAATGAGGTGAAATATGGAAAGCGGTAAAAGTGTATGGTACCAACCTAATAACCCAACCCAAGAATGCCAGCTAGTATAATTTTATCCGATATATGCTAAGTCTAGGGAGTTTAGACTGTAACCTACCTGTTTTCCGACAACAAGTTGCTGGGACAACGAAATCTAAGCCCGAATCACTCTGAGAAACCCCAAACAATAATCAAACTATCAAAAACATAAATAATACATCAAGCCGAGTCTAACGATACCCATATTTTTATAATAATAGTTGATGTGCCGCCATTCTACGGCACTTTTGATGCCTCTAAACTAAGAACAATCATATGTTTTCAAGCAACCGTCGTTGTTTTTGATGTTTTATGTTATGTTTTCAGGAAAGGGAGACAAACATTGAAACGGAAGGAAATACGAGCAAAACGACGTTCTGGATAAGAGTGACGGCCTGAGTGACGGTCCGTCAAGCAGGTGATGGTCCGTCAAGCCCAAATCGTCACCCTGAGGCAGCACCACTGCCTAGTGGTGACGGCCACCATGACGGTCCGTCAAGGTGGTGACGGTCCGTCGCCCAAACCGTCAAGTTGAACCATTGCGCGATGCGGATTCCAAATGTTTTTGGGTTTATTTCCTGGACTCCTATAAATACCCTATGTTAGGTTTATTTTACAGTATCGAATTACAAAAATAATAGTTGTTCACCCAATAGTTTTAGGAGATTTTTAGTCTACTTTTGAGCGAGATTTTGAGAGAAAGAAACACGTTTTCTTCTTCTTGAAATAGTGTTCTTGAATTGTTCTTGGGATCTTGGTTTCTTGTTCTTGGATAATTGAATCTTGTTTTCATTATATTGTAAGAATCTCTCTTCTCTTTATTATGAATATGAATCTCTTTTCTTTCCATCAAAGCATGATTAACTAACTTCCCACAACTAGGGTTGTGGGAGCCATGGCTAAAGTAGCGATATAGATTCTGGGTAGCGTCGGGTTTAATATTTGTGATTGTCACGTTTTTAATCATTCATTCTTCACGTTTTCTAGTGGTTGCAAACATTAGAACATGCCTAGGTTTAATTTACTTGAGTAAAGAAATTAAAACCGGGAAATTTGGTTAATAACGAGGATTCGAGACTACCAACTCTCGTCTTATGATTAATGTTGTAACTAGATTAATCTACTTGATATTTAGGATTGAAATATAAAAGCTCACCTTTTCAAGTTCGAGAGAATTGAGAAGGAAATTCGTCTATGCACCGAGACAGGGACGTCTAAATTGGAGAACATGATGGCGAAGATGCTGCTAAAGGTGGAATCTACTGACTCCGCGGTAAAGGAGATGAGGACCGAACTATCAACAATGAGTCAGGTAGTGGATTCACATTCCACCTCGATCAAGCAGTTAGAGCAATAAGTGGGTCAGATCTCGGCGGCTCTAAATCAAAGGAAGACAGGGACCCTGCCGAGTGACACTATTCAAAACCCGAGGAATGACGCGAGCTGTATGGTGATCACTACAAGAAGCGGTAGAACATTACCGGAATCACATCCGGTAATTCAGACTCAGGATGGTGAGATCGTGGATGACAAGGCGGTCGAGGAGGCGACTCAAAGACCCGCGGATGAAACCAAGGAAGCTGAAAAACTTCCAACTATGATGCCTCGGCCACCGCCTCCATTTTCGCAACGTTTGAAGAAGAAAGTGGAAGATGGCAAGTTCCTGAATTTCATGACCAAGCTCAAGTAGATATCAATAAACATCCCACTGGTAGAAGTGCTTGAACAAATGCCCGGATATGCCAAGTTCATGAAGGACTTGATTACCAAGAAGAGGTCAGTAAGCGTGGAACCAGAAGATAACCTCCACCACTGCAGTGCTATTTCCTCAAGATCATTAGTGGACAAGAAGGAAGATCCAGGTGCTTTTATTGTTCCCTGTACTATCGGGAAGCTCAACTTCAGAAAAGCATTATGTGATCTTGGTGCTAGCATCAACTTGGTGCTAGCATCAACTTGATGCCACTAGCAATCTATAAACAATTGGGTTTGGGAGCTCCCAAACCAACGACCATGAGGGTGCTAATGGCTGACCGTTCAGTGAAGCGACCGGTGGGAATATTGTCTGATGTGCTGGTAAAAGTTGGTAAGCTTATATTCCCAGCTGACTTTGTGATCTTGGATTGCGAAGTGGACTTTGAAGTCCCCATAATCTTGGGACGACCATTGCTGGCCACTGCGAGAGTATTGGTTGACATGGAGAGAAACGAACTGACATTCAGGTTAAACAATGAATTTGTCGAGTTCGATGTGTGTAAATTGATGAAGCAACCAAGAGACATGAGAGTGGTCGCGGTCATAGATGTGGTTGAGGAAGCCCTTGCAGAGTTGCATATTGAGGAGAAGGGTCCTGTCGAGACCCTAGCTGTTACAAGAATGAGGTTGTGATCGCAAGAAGGGAAACATGTCGAGGAAGGTGGTGAAAAATCAAGGAAGAGAAAACATCGCAAGAAAACCAGCAAAGAAAGAGTAAAGAAGCTGCCGTGACTAGCTGCGGAGCCGATAAAAGAGGAAGTTGGAGCTCAACGAGATGGGGCAGCTGGCACCTACTCCATCAATTTCGCCTGCTTTGGAGACCCTGGCGGTCTCCAACATCATGCCAAACTCTGAGCCCCATGGACTTCACAGGTATTCCTTTCTCTCACAGTTTTAGTTTTCACATGTATGCATTGGGGACAATGCATGAGTCTAAGTTGAGGGTGTTGGGTTACCTGTGAGTCTTTCACCACCGAGGGTTTTTGTTGCCATGTTTCTTTTCCCTCCGGTGTGCTATCTAGTAGAACCGGCATGTTTAGGTTGTCGTTTAAATTTTTAGTTGTTTTTTTTAGTGTCTATAGCAAGCATGGCATTGTTGGTTGGAAAATATACTAAAAGGAGCCCCCTCTGAAAAAGTTGATTTTGTACTAATGTTTGAAACGATTGACTGTCTGGATCCTTGGATGTCATTGTGTGTTTATGATTGGAATAAGTATGCTTAAGCCGAGTTGTTGTCCTGATAGTTGGTAGTGGTATGGTTTCTTGGTGCCAAGTGTGTGTGAGCTTATTGTTATAAATTCTTACTCTGTGCAGGCATCTAGAACTTGCCCGGTCTATTTTGTTAAAGTTTGAAGTTGGTTTCTTAGGAAAGGATCACAGGCCCTTTTTGGTGTGCAGTCCGCTTAGCCTATAAGACCGTCCAAATGTAAATAATCCCTTTTGATCCCTGTTTGAGCCATAATTGACCCTGTTCTTTCAATAACCAGTCACCGTTCCTTGTTTAACTTTGAATCACTATTTTGGCCCTGGTCCTTCCTTGGACATCGTGCACCTCAACCCAGGCAATCAGCCTAAGTTGAGGGTGGCTACTATAGAGGTAAATGATAAGAAAAGTAAGATGGAAAAGAATGGTTATGAATAGAATGAAAATTCTGGGTATGTGTCTAAGAAAAAGATAAAGAAACGAAGAAAAACAAAAAAAAGGGAGATGAAAAAGAACGAAAAAGAAATAAAAAGAAGTGTCAAAATAAAGAGGTCGCACCTGTAGCTAGAAAGAAGGGAATAAAGAGGTGAATAAGGATGGGCAAAGTAAAGTTATGTGGAAATAGTAGGTCGGTGATTCCAAGGAGGGTTTAGTCATTATTCCCTAAACGTATCCTACCTGCACCCGAAGCCTCATTACAAGCCGAAACAAGTCCTGTAGTGATCCTGAGCGGCTTTCTGAAGAACTGAAATAGAATAGTAAGGGCAAGCCTATGGCATCGCATGTGCATTATTTGAAATCGTTTGTGAGTGTGAGTGTCTTACCTAGTCCTAAATTTTGTGTGTGGGACTTCTTTGTGGTGAGGGCACCAAGATTTCTGTATTATCTATTGACTGTTAGGATAGTTGTGCATGTGTATGCATAATATTCTATCATATCGGAATGACATGCTTGGATCCTTGCAAGTTAACGTTTCATACATTTGTGTGCTACTGGGGAGCCTGATTTAATTGAATGACCATGAGTTGCTAGAGACACGAGTTTGTTTTCTTAGTGTAGTCGTATTATTGTTTTTGTATCATGTTGCTTGAGGACAAGCGAACGTTTTAAGTTGAGGGTGTTGATGTGCCGCCATTATACGGCACTTTCGACGCCTCTAAACTAAGAACAATCATACGTTTTCAAGCAACCGTCATCGTTTTTGATGTTTTATGTTATGTTTTCAGGAAAGGGAGACAAACATGGAAACGGGAGGAAATACGAGCAAAACGACGTTCTGGATAAGAGTGATGGCCTGAGTGACGGTCCGTCAAGCTGGTGACGGTCCGTCAAGCCCAAACCGTCACCCTGAGGCAGCACCACTGCCTAGTGGTGACGGCCACCATGACGGTCCGTCAAGGTGGTAACGGTCCGTCGCCCAAACCGTCAAGTTGAACCAGTGCGCGACGCGGATTCCGAACATTTTTGGGTTTATTTCCTGGACTCCTATAAATACCCTATGTTAGGTTTATTTTACAGTATCGAATTACAAAAATAATAGTTGTTCACCCAATAGTTTTAGGAGATTTTTAGTCTACTTTTGAGCGAGATTTTGAGAGCAAGAAACACGTTTTCTTCTTCTTGAAATCGTGTTCTTGAATTGTTCTTGGGATCTTGGTTTCTTGTTCTTGGATAATTGAAGCTTGTTTTCATTATATTGTAAGAATCTCTCTTCTCTTTATTATGATTATGAATCTCTTTTCTTTCCATCAAAGCATGATTAACTAACTTCCCACAACTAGGGTTGTGGGAGCCATGGCTAAAGTAGCGATATAGATTCCGGGTAGCGTCGGGTTCAATATTTGTGATTGTCACGTTGTTAATCATTCATTCTCCACGTTTTCTAGTAGTTGCAAACATTAGAACATGCCTAGGTTTAATTTGCTTGAGTAAAGAAATTAAAACTGGGAAATTTGGTTAATAACGAGGATTCGAGACTACCAACTCTCGTCTTATGATTAATGCTGTAACTAGATTAATCTACTTGATGTTTAGGATTGAAATATAAAAGCTCACCTTTTCAAGTTCGAGAGAATTGAGAAGGAAATTCGTCTATTTGGTTGAGAAACGTTTAGATTATACCATTGATTCAATCACATCGTGACACGCATATAAAGAAAGAACCCGGTTAAGCCTTAATCGACATTGTTACAACGCCATGGTGAACACTTCCCTAGTTCTCTCTCATATTGATTTCACTCGTACGTTATTATTTGCTTTTGTTCATGTTTTGATCACGCAAACCCCCCCTCCTATTTACCGGAAAATATTGATTACTAGTCATCTACTTCACTAACGACTTAATTCGCACCTTATTCCCTGTGGGATCGACCCCAACCTCTGTTGGGTTCTATATTTGCCGATGACCGCTTACGCTTCTTAATTTGAGGTGTAGTTTGGGCGTTATCAATAGTCGGGTTAAAATTCAGGTCACCGGCGTGTCTGTGGGCCTCTAAACCCAAAACCAAAAACAAAAAGGAGAACGATGACCATAACGATGCCAAGAAGACATGCTCCAAAATTGAGCACAATTGGCCAAGATAAGGGCGCCGAAACAACCCGCTCGAGAGAGGATTTAACTTGGAATTTAAGAATGAAAATTGGAAATTATGCAAGGATTACTTACTCCAAATATAGAATTTAAGCCAAGACGGATAATTCTCCAAATCCACGAACATGCAAGAGCTATGAGGCAGCTACTACAATAATTTTCAATCTTTTGGAATATTGCAACAATGGTGGATTTTGGAGAAAATCAAAAGGAAGAAAGTTGGAGAAGATGACTTACCAAGAGACGAAGAAGCATGAATTTATGATGAACAACAATTTTCCCAAGGTTAGAACTGGTATTAGAGCAATTTGGTAGAAGGGGGACCACCCTCTAAGCCTAAGTATTCCTCAATGACCGATAGCGTACAAGTACCGTGAGGGAAAGGTGAAAAGAACCCTATTTAGGGAGTGCAATAGAGAACCTGAGATCCGATGCGAACAATCAGTCGAAGGAGCGGAGCTTAGAGCCTTTACTTTATGTAAAGCGCACTCACTCTAACGGCGTACCTTTTGCATGATGGGTCAGCGAGGAAATGGGAACAGCGGCTTAAGCCATTAGGTGTAGGCGCTTTCCAGAGGTGGAATCTTCTAGTTCTTCCTATTTGACCCGAAACCGATCGATCTAGCCATGAGCAGGTTGAAGAGATAGTTAGCTCTCGGCCTTCCGGTCAAAAAAGAGTATAAATGTTTTAGAGTGAGAAAAGTGGAGAGAAAATGGCTGGAAAAATGAAAAAGAGGACTTAAATAGTTGTTTGTCGCTGGTCAGCGCCATTGGCGCTAAACCAGCGCCATCGCACACAAGAAAGGCCCGCGCAAGGCGCGATCGCGCATGATGGGCGCCATTGGCGCTGGCCCGGCACCATCGTGCATAAGTCCCAGCCACAGGCTAGCGCAATCGTGCTGCCTTGGCATTGTTGGTGCTGAAGGCCTGCAACTGCACTAAAACCAACTGCACTAGGAAGTTCCACGGGGTGTTCCGGGCACGATCAAAACTTATATTCAAAAATCAATAATGCTAATAGAGTGGAAACAAGGTCATTTTAGAGAAATTTTGACCCAAGTAAACACTAACTAAAAAAAGTCGAAGGCTCAAAGTGATCCTATCTCACCCAGAACCCAAACCAACCACCTATCTAACCCAAACTTACCATTCCGGAGCTGATGGAATCGTCGAATTTCAAATCTGACGCTCTGATCATTGAAAGTCACCCAAAGTTACACTTCCAACTCCAAATGGCCTAAAAATAGAAAAAACAACACTAAACCCACACCAAAAGTTCTCAGGTCTCAACTGAAGATCCAACTAGTCCAAACTAAATGCTACGGAGCTAACGAAACTGTCAGAATCTAATTTCGAGCACGTTAGCTAAGAATGTTGACTAAAGTCAATGATATTCTAAGTTAAAACTCTAAAACAGGCAAACGGACAAAACGCCCAAGTGAACGACCAGGGTACCAAACTACCGGTCCTAAGAATCAATAAATGACTTAGGTCTGCTACAAGAAATCTCTAATAGTACAATGAATGCGTAAACACAAAGATGACCGGAAGGGTCATCACATCATCCACTACTAAAAACACTTTCATCCTCGATAGTCAAGAAAAAATGAGTACCTGAAAGTTCGAACAACTGCAGATACTGAGCACGCAACTCACTCTCAGTCTCCCAAGTAGCCTCTTCGACCGGATGATGCCTCCACTAAACTTTCAAAACCAGAATCTCCCTAGATCTCAATCTCCTGATATCTCTGGCCAGAATAGTTATTGGCTCCTCAAGAAATGATAAACTCTCGTCTAACTGAATTAAAACCCAATGCAACACATGAGACTCATCTGGCACATACCGGTGCGACATCAAGACATAAAAAATTAGGTGAACAGCTAAAAACAACAGAGGCAAAGCTAACATGTAGGAAACACTACCAATCCTCTGTAGAATCACAAATGGCCCAACGAACCTGGGGCTAAGCTTGCCTCACCAACCAAATCTCATCACGCCGTTCATGGGTGATACTCAAAGGAAAACCAAGTCACCAACACTAAACTCCAAGGCACGAAGTCTATGATCAGCGTAGCTCTTCTGCCTACTCTGGGCCGCTCTAAGTCTATCCTGAATCAAACGGATTCAGTCCAAGGAATCTCTAAGAATATTTGTACCCTGCGGTCTGGACTATAAACAATTAAACCAACCAATCGACGATCTGTAACGCCTATTATACAAGGCCTCGAAAGGTGCCATGACAATGCTCGAATAAAAACTGTTATTATAAGCAAACTCGGCCAAAGGCACAAACTGATCCCATGAACCCCCAAAGTCAAGAACACAAGCCTGAAGCATGTCCTCCTGGACCTGAATTGTCCTCTTAGACTAGCCATCTGTCTGTAGGTGGAAAGCAGTGCTAAGATGAACCTCTGTACCTAAATCTCGCTGAATCGTCCTCCAAAACTGAGATGTGAACTATGTGCCGCAGTCTAAAATGATAGAAGCTGGGACCCCGTCTAACCAAACAATCTCACGAAGGTAGATCTGGGCTAACCTCTCTGCACCATAAGAAGTTTGAACTGGCCTGAAATGTGCTGACTTAGTTAGGCTATCAATGATCACCCAAATGGAATCAAACCCCCGAGAAGTACGAGGCAAACCAACAACGAAGTCCATTGTAATACCTTCCCACTTCCACTCAGGAATGGGAAGTCGCTGCATCAAGCCACCCAGTCTCATGTGCTCAAACTTAACCTGCTAACAATTCAAGCACCGAGATACAAACTCCACTACGTCCCGCTTCATACTGCATCACCAGTAAAGCTATCTCAAATCGTTATACATCTTTGTCGCGCTCAGATGAATAAATTATCTAGAATAATATTCCTCACGGAGTATCAACTAAATCAAACCTCCAACCCTCATAAAACAAAGATGACTATCAAACCTCAGAATACTATCAGAACCAAAAGTATCCCGGCAGGCCTCACCCTAAACTACCTAATCACGAAGGTCACACAAACTTTGATCCTTAAACTGTCGGCTCTGAATCTGATTAACTAGAGCAGAACAGACCTCAACACTGGCAAAAGCTCTACTAGGATACGACAATTCAAGTCTAACCAATCGGTTAGCCAAGGAGTGGATGTCCTAGGCCAACGGTTGCTCAAAAACTAAAAGTGAAGGTAGGCTGCCCATATTCACCGCCTTCCGACTTAAGGCATCTGTTACCACGTTTAACTTGCCCGAATAGTATAGAATAGTAAAATAATAGTCCTTCAGAAACTCAATCCATCTCCTCTACCTCGAGTTCAGCTCTTGTTAACTTGCCCGGTATTTCTCCTTTTTATTGTTAACCTCTTCTCTCATGCCTCCTTGATATGCCTCCTTCCCTTTGACATTTGCTGCAAGCCTTAGCAAACTCATGGGCGTCTTTTCTACAGATGGGGTATTCATGGAGAACTCGTTTAATGAAGCTTCGGAGATGCTTGGTCGGGTTGACAAGACCAACAAATCATGGCACACTAGAGAGTTAGAGACCCTAGCAGGTACATATACAGTTGATAGGTCCATGGATTTCAATGAATTTCAAGACCTGAAACAGAAAATTGTTGAGATGAACACGAGTGTTAGGTTGCTTATAAAGAAATTCCTAGGCGAGGGAGTAGAGAAGGTAAAAGCCATCGGTTCACAAGGGAGAGCACGAAGGCCATACGATTACTCAACCGATAAAGAGGTTAGTTATCTGAATGATCAAGGGGCGGGTTTCTGGGCCTCTAGCCAAGGAAATCAAGGTCAGAATAGAGATAGAGATGACTACTATAATCGGTCCAGTTACAGAGATAGGAGAAGAGCTAGAGACAGAGATGGTGACTGGCACAAAAAGGATGGATACAAGAATTATAGAAGTGGTCTTTATGTCCCTTCTGGAAATCACAAAGATAGACCTGAAGAACCTACCATGAGGGAGCTGCTCAATAAAGTATTTCAAAATATGGATTCTACGGATGCATGCATGAAAAAGATAAAAGATGACCTTTCAAATATCAGTCAGAGAGTGGATTCCCATTCTGTTTCCATAAAGTAGCTTAAGACGCAAATACACCAGATGTCCACTAGCATGAATCCGTATCAAAAGGGTACTCTCCCAAGTGACACCATTCAGAATCCTAAGGACGATCGGCAAGTTATGGATGTGACCACCTAAAGTGGAAAGTAGACTGTTGATCCTCTCATGCCTATAGTTGTTGACGAGCCGGTCAAAGTTGAAAAGGAGGATGCTGAAATTGTTATCGAGTCTGAGGAAAAAGATAGTGGTGAAGGTCCAAGTGAGAGGAAGTCTTCTGAGTCAAAAGAAAAGATAAAAGAGGTTGCACCGGTCCTGAAACCCATGCCAATGCCTCCTCTACCTTGCCCACATAGATTGAAGAAGAAGGTTGAGGACGGCAAATTTCACAAGTTCATCTCCATGCTGAAACAACTTTCAATCAACATCCCTTTAGTTGAAGCATTGGAGCAGATGCTTGGATATGCTAAATTCATGAAGGATCTGGTGACCAGGAAGAGAACGGTAAGCTTTGAGCCAGCTGATAATCTGCACCATTGTAGTGCAATAGCTTCCCGTTCTTTAGTGCAGAAGAAGGAAGACCCGGGAGCTTTCACTATCCCTTGTACGATTGGAGCATTCTACTTTGCTAAGGCATTGTATGATTTGGGTGCTAGTATAAATATGATTCCACTGGCAGTGTTTAAAAATTTGGGCTTGAAATCCCCCAAACCGACTACAATGCGGCTTCTTATGGCAGATCACACCATAAAAAGGAATGTAGAGATTCTCTACGATGTGCTTGTAGAAGTTGATACTTTCATATTCCCTGCAGAATTTGTGATTCTTGACTGCGAGGTGGATTTTGAAGTCCCTATCATCTTGGGGCGACCATTCCTTTCTACTAGACGTGCGCTTGTTGATTTAGAAACTTGGCATATGAAGTTCAAATTAAATGATGAGGTCGTTACTTTTAATGTCTGCTAGTCTATGAACCATCATGATGACATGCGAGTGATTTCTGTGATTGATGTGGTTGATGAGGATCACCTAATTATGTCGGTTGAAGAGAAACTTGGTGTTGAAGCACTAGCAGCTGTGATTATGAACTTTGATGGAGATGACATTGAGGAGTATGATGAGATGGTAGCATCACTCGCAAGTTTGGGGTCTTACAACTATGCTCCAAAGAAGATTTACTTGTACTTGAAAAATAGACAGACACCGCCTACCAGACCATCTATTAAGGAGCCTCCGATCTTAGAGCTCAAAGAGCTTCCAGCTCATCTTCGGTATGTGTTTGTAGGAGCTAGTGAGACTTTGCCAGTGATTATTGTTGCAGACTTAGGTGAAGGGCAAGTTTAAGATTTGGTTTCTGTGTTGAGGAAGTTTAAGAGGGCCATTGGCTGGAGCATCACAAACATCATTGGGATTCCACCGGGAATCTATACACATAAAATTTAGCTCATGCTAGATTGTATTCCGAGTATTGAGCATCAGCGTAGGTTGAATCGTCCTATGCAAGAGATCGTCAAGAAGGAGATCATTAAGTGGCTAGATGCAGATGTGGTTTATCCTATTTCTAACAGCAAGTGGGTGATCCCAGTTCAGTGTGTGCCGAAGAAGGGTGAGATTACTATAGTCCTAAATGCAAAGAATGAGTTGATTCTGATAAGGTCAGTCACGGGCTGGCACATATGCATGGATTATAGGAAGCTGAATGCTTGGACTGAGAAGGACCATTTTCCGATGTCATTCATGGATCAGATGTTAGACCATCTTGCTGGTAGAGGATGGTATTATTTTCTGGATGGATATTCAGGATACAATCAGATCTCGATTGCTCCTGAAGACTAAGAGAAGACCACTTTCACCTATCCATATGGGACATTTTCTTTCAAGAGAATGCCTTTCGGTTTATGCAATGTACAGCAATATTTCAGCATTGCATGATGTCTATTTTCTCAGACATGGTGGAGGACACTATTGAAGTATTCATGGATGACTTTTCAGCAGTGGGTAACTCTTTTGAAGACTGTTTAAATCATCTGAGTTGTGTGCTGAAATGATGTGAAGAGTGCAACCTAGTGCTGAACTGGGAAAAGTGTCACTTTATGGTAAAAGAGGGAATAGTGCTTGGACATAGGATATCCAAGAAGGTTATTGAGGTTGACAAAGCAAAGATGAGGTGATTGAAAAATTGCCTCCACCAGTTTCTGTAAAGGGGATTCAAAGCTTTTTGGGGCATGCTTGTTTCTATAGGAGATTTATCAGGGACTTCTCCAAAATTGCATCCATTATGCAAATTATTGGAGAAGGGGGTAAAGTTTGTGTTTGATGATGCATGTTTGAAGGCATTCGAGTGCCTTAAATAAAATTTGGTCTCAGCTCCTATCATCATTTCTCCTTATTGGTCTCAACCTTTTGGGGTTATGTGCGATGCTAGTGGAGTGGCTCTAGGAGCAGTCCTAGGTCAAAGGCGTGAAACGATTCTTCATCCTATATACTACGCTAGCAAAGCACTTAACCCAGCTTAAAAGAACTATATTTTCACTGAATAGGAGTTGCTTGCTATGGTCTTTGCTTTTGAAAAATTCAGATCTTCCTTTCTTGGCACCAAGGTGGTCGTGCATACTGACCATGCAGCTCTTCATTATCTCATGGCGAAGAAGGATGCGAAGCCAAGGCTGATTCGATGGGTGTTGTTTCTACAAGAGTTTGATTTCAAAGTCAAGGACCAAAAGAGTACAGAGAATCTGGTAGCAGACCACTTGTCTAGGCTGGAAGAAGAGGCAATGTTGAAGCTGAATGATGAGTAGGATATAGATGAGTGGTTTCCTGATGAACAAGTGTTAGTTGCTTCGCAATATTTGATTTCATGGTTCGCTGACATTGCCAACTATTTGGCAAGTGATTTAGTGCCTGATGATATGTCTGTCCACCAAAGAAGAAAGTTCATGTCTGACGTCAAGAAATACTTTTGGGAAGAGCCATTCTTGTTCCGTGTGTGCGCTGATACTATGATCCAGAGATGTGTACCTGAAGCTGAGATTATGGAGATACTAGAGGCATGCCATTCATCCCCTGTTGGAGGTTATCATAGTGGTATCCGAACTGCGCACAAGATTTTACAATGCGGCTACTATTGGCTGACTATTCACAAAGACGCCCATGAGTTTGCTAAGGCTTGCAGCAAATGTCAAAGGGAAGGAGGCATATCAAGGAGGCATGAGAGAAGAGGCATGAGGCGCCATAGTTATGCCTAGTATCCCTTGCTTATAATTTTTAAGTGCATTAGGGATGATGCACACCTTCTTAGATGGGGTGGGGGTAGTTGTGGTCATCTGGTATTTTTGTAGAGTATTTTGGAAAAGTCTGAGTAGCCAAAACACTCGCGTTGTGCTGCGACATTAAATCAGGTGCTGCATGGGAGGCAACCCATGAGGGTACTCACAAGGTACCCAAGTCCTTAGGGTTTTCTTGCATGTGTTCTTTCCCTAAGGATTTTTAATTTCTGTTGAACCGGCATGTTTAGTAAAGGGTGTGTGGAGTAAAAGAAGAAAAGGAACTTAGCACAGTCTATGGTATGATTTTGAACTGAATTTTGATTGAAAAATGGATACCCCTCCTCCAATTTTCGTGTGACATAAGATTATTTATTTTTGATAGACTAACCATTATGGATCTGAGTATGACATTACGATAATCTATCTGATGAATGGCTTAAGCTAGAGTATGAACCTGATAGTTAGCATGTGATTGTTGTACTCGGTGCCATGTGTGTGTGAGCTGCATTCGTACTGTTCTTGCATTGTATGCCAATCTAGAACTTTCCTGGTTAGTCTTGCCTAGGTTGTAGGATGGTTGGTTAGGAAAGGATCATAGGCCGTTTTTGAAATATTCTACTTTAGACTAAATAACCGTCCAAACAATGTAAATACCCTTTGATCCCTGATTTTGAGCCTGAATTGACCCTTTTTGTTGTTTAGCCCAAGCACCTTCCCAGTTTTCTACGAACCTTTAGTTTGGCCCTGGTCCCTCCTTGGACATTGTGTACCTCAACTCCGGCAAATTGCCTAAGTTGAGGGTGGCTACCGTAGAGGCAAGTGCAAAATATGGGTATGAAAAGAAGAGGTTAACAATAAAAAGGAGAAATACCGGGTGTGGTGGATATGCTAGAAAAAGTAAAAAGAAAAGAGAAAGAGATGTGATGAAAAGATTAGTTTGAAATAAAAGTCGTACCCATCAATTGATGAAAATGAAGAAATAACAAGGGAGAAAAAGGGAAAGAAAGAATAGATTTGGCCTGAAAAGTGGAAGATACATAACGTAGTGTCAAGGAGGGCTTAGTCACTAATTCCCATATCTACCATACCCATCCCCGAGCCTACGTTAAAAGCGAAATAAAGTCCTATAGTGATCCTAACTCAACTGTTCAAAAGCCGAGGCATAGAAATAAGGGCAAGCCTATGGTATTGTGCACGTATTGCTTGAATATCTTTGTGAGTGTGAGTGTTCTAGATCGGTGCTAGAGATTTTAACTGTATTAGTGTGTGATTGGGACTTCTTTATGGTGAGGGCACTAGAGCGACTTTGACTGCTGACTGTTAGGGTGAGTCTCATATATGTATGCTAAGTTATCTCTTGATGGCGAAATGTCGTATATGGATCCTCTTGTGTTGTCTTGATAAATGGAACTTGTGCATTGGTTTTGTATTGAAAAAGGATGGGGATATTTGTTGTGAGCTGAATTGCTAAATCATATGACTGCCATAGTTCCTGGTTTTCTTTTACTTAATTGTCCTGTGAGGAATGTTTTCTGTTGTCGCTTGAGGACAAGCAACAGTCTTAAGTTGAGGGTGTTGATGTGACGTAGAAGTACGTCACTTTTGACGATTAATACTTAGGATTATCGTAAGTTCTTTAGCATGTTATTGGTAGATTTGATGATTTTTGTTAAGTATGCAGGAAAAATGGATCCTAGAGCAAAGTACCAGAAATTGAGCAAAGTGCTGGAAATTGAGAAAAGACTAGAAGGCTATAGAGATGACGGATCACTTGACGGTCCGTGGTTCAATACCACGGACCTATCCTGTGACTCGTATACCAAAGTCCAAAAAGTGTGCAAGTGTGGAGGAAAAAGCACGACTCAGTCTACGGGTCGTGGCCTGTAGACTCATAGACTGAAGGAACTGCAGATATGAAAAAGGAGGAGCAGGAAGCACGGATCATTGTATGAACCGTACTTCCAAAGTATGGTCCATCCTTTTAGACTCGTAGTCACTGATCAGACAAGGCATAAAAATGGACCAAGAAACCACGAGTCAGGAGACGAGCCATCATTCAGAAGTACAACTCGTGGTTCCACCAGTAGTTTCCCAAGACAAAATTTGTTGATCAGCCAGAAATACGATTGACCTTAGCAGACTACGACCCGTGATTTCAAATGACGGGTCATCATTCCAACCCGTGTTCCCTGCCGAGTTTAGTTTCCTATTTTTGTTGGGACAAGATTTCCATTGTCTATAAATACTTTTCCTAGATTTATTTTACGTTTTTCGTGTTCGTTACTTTGGAGAAAACATATTCGAAATATTGTGATTTTTGTTTTTTCTTGGTTTTGAGAGTTGAATACATTCATAGTTCATTGTTCTTGCTTCCATCTTCATCTATTCAAGATTCTGGATTTCTTTATCTCTTATCGTAAGTATATGATCATGAACACATTAATAACTCTTTATTGTTTACTTATGAACATGAGTAGCTAAATCCATAACTAGGGTTGTGAGAACCATGAAGGATTAACGAAGTAGGCAAAGTACTTGGGTACTCTAGGGCGGGGTTTATGTATGTATTGTTCTTCCCTTCGCTTTGATTGCTTTTTAATGGTGTGCAATGTTAGAACTTGCCTTATCCTTACTTGTCGGACCAAGGAAGTAACGTATGGGAAAAGGGTTGCTTAACAATGGAGAATTGATGCTACCAACCATCATCTAATAACTTGACCTTGTCCGGAAATAGCTAATCTGGGATCGAGGGTAAGGGTTAGTAAATCATACACCCACGGCTGGACCAAGGCGTGTGGTGAAATTCATCTATCTACCGGGCCAAGGATTTAGGTGAACCTAACTTACCGATTCTACATGCTAAGCACCAAACTAGTTTACTAAGTACAATGCCTTACTAAGTTATGATCTCATGGGGAACACCACCCTAGTAATCTCTCCCATTGATTACAACTCTTAAAACTGTCATGTGTTACTTATTTACATTCTAGTTACAATTACTACTTGTTACATTAAAACCTCCCTTCGTAGGGAAATAAATGGCTGACAATGCAAGTAAACACATATCAACCATAGTCCTACCATATTCCCTGTGGGATAAACCCCAACCTTCGTTGAGTTCTATATTTGATCAGCGACCACTTACGCTTCCTAAAGGAGGTGTAATTTGAGCGTATCAGATATCAACTTATCACGATTCAAAATCCCAAGAGTTGTGATGGCACCTACCCCAACCCAACCATGGTAGGTAATCCTAACTCAACAATTGCAAGCAACTTAAAAATAAAGAAAGTAGCAGAAAATACTACGATTAACCAATAATAACTCGAACAAAGATAACAAAAATAAAATCGAATAGTAGACTCCAAATTACATCTCAAGACTCAGTTATCACGAATACAAGAGCGACTCTAAGTACATAATCTCCTAACCAAATACTATAACACTATTTTGAGAAAGTAAAAAACAATAGAGATAAGTAATAGATGAAGCCGGGACAGTCTCCAAACACGGGATCTCACCACAACTTCGATAATACCAAGAACTACGACTCTAGTCACGGGGTCTACTTATAATTGAATCTGCATCAGAAGGATGCAGGAAAGTAGGGGTGAGTATGGTCCACTTGTACTCAGTAGCATCATAGGTCGATCGAGCTTAAGCAGTTATTATATCAAATAAAGAATACTAAAATAACCTGCACGCAGAAAAGTCCCAGCAGTTCAATATCAATAATAACACGGTATATCTTAATCAAAGTAACAATCCAAATGATAGTGCAATGCAATAATATGGGATGAGATGCAATGGTCATGCCTACCAATATACACCCCCTTCTCAGTCTATGCTGGAAGGTAGGACCCATAGGGGACTCGCGAGGTCTATATACCCCGCTTGAAATCCTGCATCAGACGAAATCAATAACATATCATATATCTACGCCTAGAATCCTGCGTCGGACAGAATAAGTAAAATATAGTATATCTACGTCTGAAATCCTACATTGAACTAAATAAGTAAAATATCATATATATATATGTATGAAATCCTGCATCAGACTGAATAAGAAAAATATTGTATATTTATGTTCGGTATCCTGCATTGGACTGAATATAGAAAATATTTCATTTTCTTTCAAATCAGTGCTTTCCATAGTATAACTCAGTGATCTATGATATGAATGAATGAATATGTATTCACACGAAAATAATAATAAGACAATTACAAAGATATAATCAAAATCTTAGAATCTCAATAATTTCATGAACACCGGCTATGAGCATCAACTTCAATCCAGGAATCTAAGTTCCTTATTACTCACCATATTATAAGACTTAACTCGGGTATCACAGCGATAAACCATCTCATTTACTATCATGATCAGTACAAGCCCCCACACGGATATTACAATAACATAAATCAACTTAATTGCTATTATAATCACTAAGTCAACCCTCACATAGCATGATTTACACAATAAGTCCTCACCCAAGAAAAGTCTGAAAGAAGTTAAGTCATAACCTTCCTCAAAGCCGAACAATAAGCTCTATAATTTCACACCTGAGCCTTTCCCTTACGAAGAGTCTCCAAACGCAATTATTCTATCACAAACAAGTTCTACGCCTAAGCACGAGTTCAACGGTATCCATATTGCTAAAGTTCTAAACGGGATTCAAAAGGTAAATCCAAAAGTCAACCCTGAGACCGAAAGGAGAAAATCAGAAATTTATTAGAAAATCAATTTACCCATAGATTAAGGAGTTCAAATCTAAAATTTTATCAAAAATGATGATAGTGTTGTTCTGGCTTCTACTGATCCAATCTTCATATCGGATGTTTATGGTATTACAGAATTCAGGTATGTAAATAGACATCGTTACAAGTCCAAAGCTAACAATAAAACCTTCATAAAAAATACACCTCAATGCAAGAAAATATTTAAAAGAAATGAAAATCCTGCTAAGTCAAAAATAAATTTGACTGAAATGGATGACATAATTATTGCGGTCATTTCAAATATAAATATTGAGGCCAATGTGAGAAACTGGTGATAGACTCTAGTGCTACAAGGAACATTTGTATAAATAAAAATAATTTTGTGGCATACATCCAAGTTGAGAAAGGAGAAGAAATTATTTATCTTGGGATCTCAAGGACTACTCAAGTTATTAGAAAAGAAAAAGTTCTTTTCAAACTCACATTTGGTAAAACTTTGGCATTGAGTAATGTATTACATGTTCCTAATATCAGAATCAATTTGATTTTTGTGGGGTTATTAGGAAAAGTTGGAATAAAAATTTCTTTTGAAAATAATGAGGTTATGTTGACTAAAAATAATATATTTATGGGCAATGAATTTTGTAACCATGATTTAGTTGTGCTTAATATTTTAAATAATATTTATGAAAATGCATCTACTTCTGCTTATGTGTGAGTCTATTTCTTTATGGCATGCTAGATTAGGACATGTTAATGTCTCATATATAAGAAATATGTAGTCTCTTGGTTTAATACTTGGTTTAGACTCAAATAATTTTGATAAGTGTGAAATATGTCCTGAAGCTATAATTACTAAAAAGTCATGTTTTTCAATAAATAGAGAAATTGGATTACTTTCTTTGAATCACACTTATTTAGGTGATTTAAAACAGACTATGACTAGAGGTTGTAAAAGATATTATGTGACATTTATTGATGATTTTTCTAGATTTACCAAATTATATTTGCTTAGAAATAAAGATAATGCATTTGATGCTTTTATATCTTATAAAACTGAGGTTGAAAATCAACTTAGTAGAAAAATCAAGAGAATTAGATCAGATAGAGGTGGAGAATATTTATCTTTAAATATCTTTTGTGAAAAATAGGGAATCATTGATAAAGTAACTCTGCCTTATTCACCTCAATCTAATGGAGTAGCTGAAAGGAAAAATAGAACTCTAAAGGAAATAATGAATTTTCATGTTAATTAGTTCTAATGTTCCTGAATATTTGTTGGGTGAAGCTATATTATCTGCCTATCACTTGCAAAATAGAATTCCTCATAAAAGATTTAGCAGAACTCCTTATGAATTGTGAAAAGGTTATAAACCTAACTTGAAATATTTAAAAGTGTGGGGTTGCCCTGCTAAAGTTCTTTTGCCTGAACATAAAAAGAGAAAAATAAGTTCTAAAACTGCTGATTGCATGCTTATTGGATATGCTGAATATAGTGTTGCATACAGA
This sequence comes from Jaltomata sinuosa, assembly GCA_003996215.1. NCBI lineage: Eukaryota > Viridiplantae > Streptophyta > Magnoliopsida > Solanales > Solanaceae > Jaltomata > Jaltomata sinuosa. The sequence goes on along the minus strand of QJPP01003030.1, from coordinate 8,831 downwards.
TTCTTTGTCTTAAAAAGTGATGTGCTTGATTGTGATACTATTATGAGACAAAGAATGCAGAATTTTTTGAACATATTTTTTTACTGTGTGATAAAATTTCTCATGTACCTGTTGAAAGAGAAAATGAGTCTACCTCTAATATTGAGGAGCTGAGAAGGAGTAAAAGGCCTAGGAATGAATATTTTTCTTATGGAAATGACTTTCAAACTTTTCTTGTCGATAGTGAATCATTAAATTATTTTGAAGATATATCTTCTTCTGATGCTGAATTTTGAAAAGAGGCAATAAAAATTGAAATTGATTCAATTATGAAAAATAATACATGAATTTTAACTTATTTGCCTCCTGGTGCAAAAGCTATTGGTTGTAAATGAATTTTCAAAATGAAACTTAATCCTGACGGGTCTATAGATAAATATAAAGCTCGATTAGTAGCTAAAGAATTTTATCAAAAGTAAAATATTGATTATTTTGATACATTTGCACCAGTGACAAGAATTTCTTCTATTCGAAATTTAATTTTCTTAGCATCAATTCATAAGCTTTTTATTCATCAAATGAATGTAAAAACAGCTTTCTTAAATGGTGATTTAAAAGAAAAAATTTATATGGTTCAACCTGAGGGATATATTATTCCTGGATAAGAAAATAAAATTTATAAATTAATTAAATCTCCTTATAGCCTTAAACAAGCTCCTAAGTAGTGACATGAAAAATTTGATCAAGTTTTAATAAGAGATGAATTTTCTTCTGTTGAAGTGGATAAATGTGTTTATACTAAAGTAGTAGACAATGATTGTGTCATAATATGCTTATATGTTGATGACATGTTTATATTTGGTACAAGTTTAAATACTGTGAAAAGTACCAAATTATTTTTGTCTACTAACTTTGATATGAAAGATTTGGGTGAAGTAAATATGATATTGGGAGTTAAAGTTATAAGGAGTGATTATGGTATAATATTGTAACAAGAACATTATGTGGAAAGACTTCTTAAGAAGTTTGAATGTTGGGAAATAACTCGTGTAGCCACTCCTTATGATGCTAATTCTCAATTGAAAAAGAATAATAGTGACCCAGTTGCTCAGTCTAAATATGCACAAATTATTCAGAGTTTGATGCATTTCATAAATTTTACTAGGCCTGACATTGTCTATGTTGTCTGTAGACTGAGTAGATATACATATAATCCCAATAAAGAGCATTGGTTTGCATTAATGAGACTGATGAAATATTTGAAAGGGACCATAAATTATGATATTCTATATAGTGAATTTTCTTCTACTTTAGAAGGGTATTGTGATGCAAACTGGATCTCTGATTCATATGAGACGAAATTCACTAGTGACTATGTGTTCACCTTTGGTGGGGGTGCAGTATCATGGAAGTTAGCTAAGCAGACGGTCATTGCCAGATCGATTATGGAGTCAGAGTTTGTAGCTCTGGAGCTAGCTGATTCTGAGGCAGAGTGGTTAAGAAATTTCTTAGTCAATATCCCTTTAAAAAGGATGATATGTTGCATGCTAATATCCCTTTAAAAAAGGATAATCTGTTGCATGCGAATAATCCTTTAAAAAGGGATGATCTATTATTTGCTAATAACCCTTTAATAAAGGATCATCTGGTGCCTCTTGTTTATATACATTGTGATTGTCAAGCCGCAGTTGCTATTGCGAAGAATAAATCTTATAATTGTAAGAGCAGACATATGAAATTGAGGAATGATATTGTTAAACAGTTGTTGCGAGATGGAATAATTTCCATAGATTATGTGAAGTCAGAATTGAATTCGACTGATTCATTGATTAAACTTGTGAGGGAAAAATTAATTCTTCAAACCTCAAAACAGATGGGGTTAAGGCCATATGATTGTCAATAAAGATGGTAACCCAACCTATGTGATTGGAGATTTCATGAAGTAAGTTCATAGGGGTAATAACAAGTCGATATTGACACTGTGCACAAACTGAGAGTGCTTGAACTGCTATTAAAATTGAGGTATGAGTTATTAACTTTTAATGAATTCATAATCCTTACAGATGGTGTATTTAAAGCAGTATACACTTGACGAATTCACCTATATGAGAAGTGGAATAAGTCGTTCCTATGAGATTTTTGGCCTAAGATCTAGAGCTCTCATGAATACCAGGCACGTGCATGGCCAATTGGCGCAAAATCGCATTGAACAGCAAACTTACGATCAAAATGTGATTGATAAAGTCTCTGACTTACAAGAGTTTATTTGTTCATAGAAATATTTTATTTCACCAATAATTCTGTAAGTTAAATTTTATTGATCTAAGTTTGCTTTATAGACAAGAAGACACTAAACTTACTGCATTTTGATAATGTATATCCAACAAGTTAAACTCTTTTTCGTATAAATTCTTTTTGAAATATGTCGAAATTGTAGATAAAATATTTTATTATTTCAAATAAAGAATTTATTTAAGGTGTAGTTATGAAGCCAATTAAAAGATGTATTGGAGAAGCTTTTTTATAAACTTGGAGAACAAGAATGTTGCCAAGTGTCATGGACACTTGTCATTACCAAGGCTTTGTAATTGGCCTATAAAAGGCCTCTATGTTCACAGCAAAAAATAACCTCCAACAATTTGATATTGCTCCCTCCCCTCACGTTCTTCCACTTCCTCTCTTGGCTTTCTTCTTATGTTCTATTTAATATTTAATGGTTTTGGCTTCTTCTACTAATTTTCTACTTTAACTTGTTGATGTTAATTTTATTGATTCCTATATTCTCTATTAAATTAAGGCTTATGTAATCTTGGGAAAATATTTTACACTGTTGAAATAATTTTTTAGGATTGTGCCCAGCATGATTCAATTATTATATATATATATATATATATATATATATATATATATATATATATATATTATTGTTATTAGTATTATTTATATTATTATGATAGTAATCTTTATTTAATATTTATTTTGCTAACATTGTTATTGTGATTTTACTATTGTTCCCCAACATAATGGGCATAAAATTGTTAAGTTTATTAGTAATTTTTGAAACTAAGATTAATTCTCTAATTAATATTTTCTTCGTTTTTTTTTAGTTGTCATGTTTCATTTTCTTGAGAGTCAATTTGATAAATTTTCAAAGCTAAATTAGATTAGATTAAATTAATATTTTAAAATTAAAATTTATCTATTCAAAAAATATATTAAAAGTACTTTGAGTTACAATTTTTTTTTCAATATGATTAAAAAATATATTTTAAAATATTGATCAAAATTTTATCATCTTACTCTAAAAAAAAAAAGAAACTATGATAACTAAAATGGAACCAAGTGAGTATTCAATTTTTTACAAGTGTTAACATCTAAAATAAATATTATTATTTTGATGCGGTTAATGACCCCTTTCCCTAATATGGATGCGATTTATTCTTGAGATTGAGAATTTAAACGTGTTTGAGTAAAATCGTCCGCAAGAAATCTAGTCTTTTATGCAATAGTTATTGTTAATCATAATACTATTTGTGAATTAGTGGAGAAATGGGGTAAGCAACGTGCTTTATTACTCTTTTCATGTTCTCTCTCTTTCTTTTCCCTTTTAAAGATAAAAATAAAAGATGCAAAGATAAAATAAGATAGTAATTCGTGTTTTTATAAATGTGTTTATTTTTCAAACCAAATTCAAATAATTTATTTTAGAATTTAAATACTTTTTTTTCTTGAAATTATCTTATTGTGTTACTAAAATGCATAAAAATATTTATTTTTAAATAAATTTCAAATAGACTTGAAATTTGAAATCTATTTTAAAAATGGATTAAACAGGTAACTACCATCATGATAAAAATTTTGTCGAAATTGAATGTCAAAAATAGTAAAAATAAATAAATAAAAGTAATTATATTAGTTAAATAATTTTAAAAGTTGTAAAAGATAATAAACGAAATGCTAACTAACCTAATTAATTTGTCCTAAAAACTAACACGTGTGACCATCCTACAATGCCACTTAGCAAGATCTTAGGCTAGACTTTTCTCTTTTTAAGTATACTAGATGCTATGTACGTGCGTTGCATAAATGTCTCTCGCTAATCATTTAAAAAGAAAAAGATAGAAACCATTTTCTTCCTCCAAATTTATATTGAAAATCAGATTTTTTTTTCTATCTCTAAACATTAGTGACAGTTTAGGTAGATAAATATAACAATGGATAGTTGAGGTATGTAACTCGGATAAAGTGATAGTTTATGTGTGTTTCTGAGCATATTCTTATTCGAATGAATGAGTAAATGTTAAAGGGCATAAAAGTCAATGGGATATGTTCGTTAAATTAGGATATTCGTTTCCCTTTTTTTTTTTTGCGTTAATACTCCTTTGCCGCATGAATTTTTTTGGGGCTAATTATTTTTTTCTGAATACTCTTTGGATTAGGATACTCATATTGCTTTGGTGTTTTTTTTTATTTTGACAATTTTATCTGATTAACACTCAATCCGACGATTACTTAGTAACTTTTGTTAAGATGCATAGAGCACCAACCATTAGATATTCAAGATTCATATATGTGAAGTAAAAATACATACTCTGCTTTATTGATGTGCAGTGGTACACAAATATTCAGAACTATCCGGTAATTTGTTAACGGAGTTTGAAATAATAAGAAGGAGAGGCAATTTCTTTGCTAAGTTGATGCCTAATACTACTGTTTTGTCTTTTTTTTTTTGTAAATTTCACCATTTGTCTATTTTGAATGTCTTTTTTGGCTTATTATTATTCTGTAGAAATTGAAGAATCATTGTCCAAAATAAATTAGGATGTTATTTTATTTTTTTTGCAATTTTATTCTGACTTGAATTAAAGTTTTAAGGGCGTAAAAGTCAATTAATATTTGAGGGATATTTTGGTCAATCAACGTTTGACAATATTTGCACGGATATCACTCGTTAATTATTATATATATATATATATATATATAAATATATAAAATATTATACTTGTATGTGGTGTAATCACTAAATAACAAAATCTATGTTGGATTAGAATTTGTTATCGTGAGTTAAGTTACTAATCTTCTAAAAATTCATTAAGAACTCTACTTCTAAAACTCAATTAACAAACTTTACCAAATCAAAATAACATTACAAATTACAAAAAGAAAAATAAAACGAAAGCAAAAATACCATCAAAACGATGAAAGCAACATATTCATATGCAATTTGATCATATATATGAAAAAGATGGAAAATTTAAAAATTGGTATTTAATTGATGGTACACGTAGAATTAAGGTTTTCATGTTTATTTAGGTTAAATTTTCTAAGAGTGATTTACAATTATATCCTTAAATTATACAAATATTTAAGGGTATAAAAGTCGTTCAATATTTTAAGGATATTTTCGTCAACCAACATTTATATTCATGTTTTTTATAATAACTGGTCTTTATTAACCTGTGTTGCACGTTATTCTCTATCAAGTATTAATCGTAACAAATGTTAGGTAATATTATTTATTTTGTGAGATACAAAAATATTTATTTGATCACATTGTAATTTGATGTAGCATTAATTTCTCGACTGTAATTCTTTGGGTGCAGCGAAAGTATGCTTTGTTATTAGCTTTTAATAAAATTATGCCCTTTTTTAGAGGAAATAGTGAGAGAAAATTCATGTGATGAATAAATTGCATAATCCTCTATATATAATGGTAATATTTTTATTCATAATGGATAGAGTCATCACTTGCTGGATATTTTTTGCCTAACTATAGTGTGAGTGTTGGACTCCTATATTTTAGTCACAATTTATTTAGTATTTCATTATTTATTTGAGTTGGTTTCAAATTCCTATATTTTAGACTGTAATAATTAGAATTTTATTTTAGATTGTACTATTTATTTTGGAAAGACACATAACAATAAGTTCAATTTTACTTCAACTCATTTTTTCTCCAAATTTTATTAATTGACTTTGAAGTCTTTATTACAAATTTATCCTACATTAAAGTATTTTTAAAAAGACTTTTAAAAGGTATAAAAGTTATTTAATATTTTTAATGCTATTTGGATTGATCAACATTTATATTTGTGTTTTTATGAATGTGTTTTGCACGTTATGCACAGTCAGTTATGTGATGACCCTTCAAGTCATCTTCGCGTTTACGCATTTATTGCACTGTTAGAGCCTTCCTGTAGCGGCTCCAAGTCATTTATGGCTTGCTGGGACCGGTGGTTCGGTGCCCTAGCCGTTCGTTTGGTTGTTTTGACTGTTTGCCTGTTTTTAGAGCTTAAACTTAGAATATCATTGACTTTGGTCAACATTCTTAGCTAACGTGCTCGGAATTGAATTCTGACATTTCTGTTAGCTCCGGAGCGATGAGTTAGGTCTAGTTGCACCTTTAGTTGAAGCCTGAGAACTTCCGGTGTGGGTGTTGTATGGGTTTCTCAGTTTTCAGGCCATTTGGAGTTGAAAGTGTAACTTCGGGTGACTTTCGACGATCGGAGTGTCGGATTCGAAATCTGACGATTCCATCAGCTTCGAAATGCTGAGTTTGGGCTAGGAAGGTGGTTGGTTCGGGTTCTGGGTGCGCTGGACTCATTTGGAGCCCTTGAGTTCTTTTTTGTTAGTGTTGACTTGGGTCAACATTTCTTCGAAACGACCTCGTATGGAAGTTTCGTCGATTCTGTTGAGTCCGGAGCGTCGTTTCCACTCTGTTAGCATTATTGGTTTTTAAATATCGATTTACGATTATGCCCGGAATACCCCGTGGAGTTTTCAAAAAGTTGTACAAAATTAGGTGCAGGCCAGCCTTCAGCGCGATCGCGCCCCTCTCAGCGCGATCGCGCCCTTCTCAGCGCGATAGCGCTGAGGCGCCTGCCACCCCTTCAGCGCTGTTGGCGCTGGCCATTTTCCAGCATCTATATAAAGCTGGGAGTTTGTTTTTCCACCATTCTCTCTCACTTTTTCTCACTCTAAACTCTAAATTCTCTCCAACAATTTGCTTTATATTGATTCCAAGCCACGGGAAGTCGATTGTGGGTGGATTTTCCATACCCCTTCGTCATTTGGTAAGCTCCCTCTTCTCTTGAAATTCGTTAAAACCTCCATTGATGCCCTTCTCTAAGCTTGAGTTCTTGCTTGTGAATTCTGGCCGTCCAGCTGGTGCATGCTCATGGGAGTGGTAAATTATCCTTCTTGACTCGGATTTTCTCCTTTGTGGTAAGTAATCCTTGCTCAATTTCTTTTTTTTCCGTAAATTTTCACTCCTTAAACCCCAATCTTTGCGGACTGATTTGGCGCCCTTTCTCTTGGACAATTGTGCTCAAATTTGGAGCATAGCTTCTTGGCACCATTGGGGTCGTCGCGACTCTTTTCATTTTTGGTTTCGGATCGTGGGCTCCGCGGGCCCCCTTTTGACCTGGATATCGACTCGACTACAATTGCAGCAATATGGGTACCGTTAGACTCGTTTTAATGTTATATTCATGAATTTGATAGTTTAATTCTCGTTCAGAGCTTCTCGGAGCAGCTCGGCCTCGAATATCGTCATTCCCGCAGCTTGTCGTCGAACGACAAGTAAGTTACGGCTTAACTCCCTAGACTTCACATATATTGGGTAAAATTGTACTAGTTGACATTCTTGGGTTGGGTTATTAGGTTGGTACCATAGACCTTGACAGCTCCTTCATGATCCATGCTGTTTCTTTCCTCCGTTGTGTGTAGAATTCTTGATAATTGATATTATTACCCTTGTGGTCCTTTGAGGCCTTGTTGACTCTGGAACATAGACGGTGGGATCATTGGGATTGTTCGTTAGCCCCGGACATAGAATTACCCTTCTAGGCTGGTTATGCTTGCTGAGTATCTTTGGAGCATGTGCAGGGCCGATAGGTTAATTGTGAGCTGCGGGGCGGCTATTGTGTGTTTGATCATGCCATTTCCATGCATATAGAGAGGTTTTCCCACATTTTACTATGGTTTTTGCTTCAGGCCTTCTGGAACTGTTTTCTAAACTTTGCAGGGCCCGGGGGGCCCATTTTCGATGGAAATGATTTGGAAATGGATTTGACTTGTCTTGTGGATCTTCTTGGGGTAAGGAAAGTTTTAAAAGATATTTTATCAATAGTTCCACTTTTCTTGGGCTCGACAGGGTCGGGTGCCCTACTTTTATACTACAGTATCCGGGGTGTTGCGGGACTTGGCGGGGCCGAGTGCTAGAGCTTTGGGCTTACTGTTTAAGACCTGGATACCCTCCAGGCAGCTTTACTTTGGGATTGTCTTAAGGATGCGGGGCATCTAGTATATTGGTCGGGGACTCCATGAACCTTGTCATTCCGGATCAGAAGCTGCGAGTTGCGGGTGCCGGAGAGAGGGTATACGGTGTATTAGTGGTATACAGGTGGGATCTTCCATGGATCCTATCTTCCGGGCCTTATAGGTCACCAGAAGTGGGTGACATATGGTACTTTGATCACTTTTACTTAGCATGGCATCATATCATTCATCTGCGTGAGGTACCACCCTTGTCTGTTGATTGTTGATTGTACGCTCTAGTAGTATGGGATGCCGGAGGGTTTGTTTTCACTTGTTTGCGTTCCTCGATTGTATGGGCGGCCGAGGGACTGAAGGTAAAGTCTTATCACATTACTTCTGTCTTGAGTGTGAGATTGGTCACAACGGGCTGTTGATTTCTAGAATGAGATTGTCGTGATTAATGTGGTTAGAGCTTGGTTACAACGGGGATGTTGGTGTCTGGGATAAGGTTGTTGTGATTAGTATGGTTATTGTTTGTTGTTTCCGAGCATTTCTACTTTACACTTCTCTCCCATTCCTTATACTTGAGGTTA
>QJPP01003029.1:0-104604 GCA_003996215.1 Jaltomata sinuosa | reverse complement strand
AGCATGGTAAAAAGAGATATTTTTTAATTTTATGAAAAACATATGCAATATCTTCGTAAATATTTTTATACGATGGATTGTAGGGCTTCTATTACCACTGATATGGGTCGTAGTCCTAACGGATTTGATTATTTAACTGTTACCGCACATTGGATTGATTATAAATGGATAATGCAAAAAAGAATTATCGCTTATAAAATTTGTGAACACAAAAAAACTGGTACTTATATTGCTTCAAGTGTGTTAAAAATTTTACAACATTTTTATCTTACTGATAAAGTGATTAGTATTACTTTAGATAATGCTTCTGCTAATTTAAATGCTATGACTATGCTAGAAACTAGAATTTGTCCAATTAGTAAATATGCTTTTCATATCAAATGTGGTGCACATATATTAAATTTAGTTGTGAAAGATGGTATTAGGGTATTTGATAGTTGTATTGATAAAGTTGAAAATGCAATTTTTTGGTTTTTTCATATGAATAATAATAGTAGAATTCAACAATATAAAGATTTTTGTAAATTGTGTGAAGTTCCATTTAGAAAAGTTCCAAAACATGTTAAAACTAGATGGAATTCTTTTTATGAAATGCTTGAAGTTGCTTATAAGTATAAAAAACCTATTACTATGATGTTTAATAGTCATAATGCTTATCCTGATTATAAACTTGCGGACAGTGATTGGGATGCAGTAGAAGCACTTAAAGTCTTTTTAAAATCATTCTATTGAAGCTATGATTAAAAAATTTAAAAAATATTTTTTTCCTATTCCACAAATTTATCTAACTGCAATTCTTTTTAACCCGGAATATAAAGAAGTTGGTGCAAAAGGTTTAGTTAGAGAAATTTATACTAATTTAGATATTTCACCACAAGAAACACCGGATTTAATAACATGTCAAGATAGTATTAAAATTTTGGCTAAGGAAATGTATGACAAATATACTGTGACCTTAGAAAATCTTGATCATGCCCCTCAAACTTCTACGTCGAGATCAGGTGTCCATGGTAAAGCAAGATCACAACTTGGTCTTGATTTTTCTAATAAGTGTGAATTTTCTAAGTATCTTGAACAGAGTGTTGATAATATTCCAACTACGGATGGCATACCACAACTATTAGATTGGTGGAAATCTCGTGAAGATTACTTTCCAAAACTTAGCAAGATGGTGAGAGACGTGCTAGTTATTCAAGGATCATCAGTTGCTTCGGAGCAAGCTTTCAGCGCGGCAAGATTTCAAATTGGAGACCATAGATATTCCTTGGCAGAAGACAGTTTGGAGGTATCGGTGTTGTTTAGAGATTGGATCAACGCCGAGCGAAGAAACGTTGAAAGACCAAAGTTGCAAAAAGTAGCAGAACAAGCCATAGATAACCTCATTGGGTTTGATAGTGATGATGGCGCTGAACTTGAAGATCGTCAAGCAACTTTACCAGGAATTGAGGTTGAAGAAGCTGAAACTTTACAAAGTTTAGAAGATAAATTTATAAATCTATACAACTATTAGTATTACATTCGAGGCTTAGTTGAAACAGAACCCTTCCTAGAAAGTGGCTGCGTAAATTAGGCGCGCTTAGTTGAAACAGAACCCTTCTTAGAAGGTGGCTGCGTAAATTAGGCGCTTTACTAATAGTTGTAAATTGTAATATTAGTTTGAAATTTTGAATAAATTGATTTTTTTTAATTTTTATCATTGTTTTATACTTTTATAGTTTTATACTTTTATTCATTGAAAACATAAACTAATAAATTGAAAACTTCAAAAAATAAACAACAAGCTTATAAATTGAAAACTTTAAAAAATAAACTAAAACATAAACTAATAGACTTCAAAACATAAACTTATAAATTGAAAACTTAAAAAAATAAAAAACTTTAAACAAACTAAAACATTTCAAATATATAACTTAGAAAACATATATAAACTATAAACTTAATCAAACTTCAATTAAAAGAAATAAAACTTATAAATTAAAAAACTTTAAAAAACAAAAACTTTAACAAACTAATAAACTTCAAATATAATTTACATAAGTTATAAAATTTTAAATCATAATTAACTATTTAACTTTTAAGTTATAAATTATAAAAACTTTTAAGTTATAAGTTATCACTTGAAAAATAAGTTTGAAATTCAAAATGTAATTCAAAAAAAAAAAAAATTAAAAAAAACCCATTCCGGCAAACCGGTCCGGCCCATTCCGGTACCATTCCGGTACGGCACCGGTCCATTCCGGTTTCAACCGGAATGGGATGGAATCCGGTACCCATACCGGTTGAACCGGTCCGGTTCATTCCGGTACCCGTCACCATTCCGGTACTGGTCGTACCGGTCCGGTCCGGTACCGGTCTGTTCCGGTCCGGCCATTCCGGTCCGGTCCCGCGGCCACTCTTAGAAATGTGTCTGGCAGTTACTAAGCAGATTTATTTTCAGTTTCTGCCTGCCTATCCTAAAGTCCCTTGGAAGTGTGTAATGTACAAGAATGACTCTAGACCTAAAGCTAAGTTCATCATGTGGTTACAGTTTCAACGGAAGCTGCTCACTACAGACAGGCTAGCACACTGGGGAATGATAGTTGATCCTGAATATGTCCTATGTCACAATCATCCTGAATCAAGAGAGCATTTATTCATGAATTATGAGTTCTCAAAAACTGTGTGGAATAGGCTTCTTCTCTGGCTGCACAGGCAGAGCTCCTTAGCTACTACTTGGGACCAACACTTGACTTGGATAACTCAGAATGCCAAAGGAAGATCTCAGCAAGCTCATATCTTCAGAACTATTTATGTTGAATATGTTTATGCCATTTGGATGGAGAGAAATCAGAGGAACTTTGAAAAGAAGTATAGAGACTGGGAAGTCATAGCTAGAGAGGTTGCCTACATGTGTAATGTTAGAGCATCTCAGGAGGTACAAACTTTGATTCATAGAATGTTGTTCTAGCTTAGCTTAGGAATCTTGATTGTAATGTTTTAGCTTGTCCAGCTTTCCTTGAGATATCCAGTACTAGTAGTGTCAAACGGGCTATAGATTTGTAATGTTGCTCTTGGTGAATATACAAAGTCAGTTACCAAAAAAAACACTGATCTAGGAAGCAGAGCTGGTTCCCATTCGGCATGTTGGATTTATTATAGCACACTATTCTACAAACTGGACTGTCTCAACCTCACAATTTTGTTTAGAAGCATTTTGTTCCCCTTCCCATGGTTTGGGATTCCCAAGTGATTCTGTAAATCTCTAAGAATTCAATTAAGGGGTACCTGACACTGATCAGGAGAGAGTGGAGATACTTTGTGCTAACCACTTAACCTTGTAGAAACTAGAAAACAAAAAAAATGTATTCATAATGTTCGCATTTCAAGCATTCAATTTATTTATATTTTAAATTTTCTGATGTTTTTTCTGCTTCACTAACTAGCTACAAACAATCAATTAAACCAGCAGGAAATTAAAGAATATCGGCCTTCCACAGTTCTCCAAATTTGCTTTGCTACTGAGAATATCAGGATTTTAGAAGGAACATAGCCATCCAGAACACAGATCTGCCCAATACCTGGAGTCAAAAATGGAGTAGGGATGGTGCTTATGTGATATGTCTTTGTAACACTGATAGGATACATAGTCTTCCATTTCTCCCAGTATCTCAAAAAAATCATATGAAACAAATTCCCAGATGAAATTTAGAAGTTGGAAATCTCCAAAAAGAAGAAGAGGAAAAGATCCATTATCTGTGATATGCCCATCTAGATTACTAACCCTCAACTTCTAAATCACATACCTAATATCACAAGCAATGGTATTGGTCTTCTCAAGACATACCACTGGGGACTATGACTTTTACTTATTCAAACTGCAGTTACTCATGCAATAACTATGAGAAACGTACAATGCAGTTGTCAAAAGCAATTGGACCTAGCAACCTGCTGGATCACCTAGAAATAGATTGATTTCCTTAATAAAAGGAGAAGATGGATAAAGGAACTTCAATCACGGGATATGCATCTAAGGGCTAATCATCCATTAGTACTGCAGTCGATATCAAAAGATTGAATTTCCAGTAATAAGAGATAATCAAATAGTATCGTGTATCTTTCCTTAATTGTCCTTATATGATGATCACATTGATTAACATGTAGGAAAAAACATCATAAATCATTAAACAAACACTCAATCATGCCCATGTAAGAGTTGAGGACTTTTTTTTAACTGATAACTTTGTAAGAGTTGAGGACTTCTTCTCTACTACATAATCCAAATCATCTAGTTTGTAATATAAGCATGTCTACTTCAACAAAAGGAGGAACAGATGGGAAAAAAGAATAGAGGAAACTCAGCTGCTGTAAGACTATGATGTACGTACTTTGAAGCAGCGGCGCAGTAGGAACTGAGCAGTCATGCCCTTGAGAAGTATGGATGCTGCAACAATGGGGTCAATTGAAGGAGGAACAGGCACAACTTTATCAGCAGGAAGGATCTGTTCCTCAGCATATGCACCCATCGGATTGCCAGCATATGCAACAATATCACCAACTTTCCTCCCAGTCAATCCGGGACCAACAGTTGTTACAACCCCTACGGCCTCCATACCTGGCATAAAGAATTTAATTCTAGCTTTAACCCCAATTGAATGCTACCTAAATAATGCTTCTAAGTTCTATCATCTTCTATACCTTATAAAAGAAATGCTTCTATCATGTTCTATAACTCCATATATTAAGAGTGTAGCATGTCTGAAGAGATGAGAAAAGAGGTTGAACCATACAAATACACACAGTTGATAACTTGATACACACAAAAAAAGCCCCTCCCTAGACGAAATAAGAACCTCACTATTTAAGTGTCGATGGTGATGATGAGAAGTACATGGCCCTGTCTTGGATAAGTATATGGATCAGACTTGTAGTAATCTTTGTGCATCTAATTACTTCGCCTCTTTAGTCTTTACTTACTGTGAATCAGCGGCTAAATGGAAGATCTGCAGTACTGAAAAACTAGTTTAAAGTGGATAACAACGAGTTAGGCTGTGAGTGGTGGGGAATAGTAATCAACAAAGTGCTTTAGGGAGTTGAAACTCAGCATAGATCTTGAGATTCCTGAATAGGGCAAACCTCCAGTCCTCCACATGGAGAAAACCTATTTAACCTTCAAACAACAGAACATCCCATGTTTGGTGGAAATATTCATGCCCAAGCAGATGCAGGCTTTTCTTTTTTGCATATGATGCAGTTCCAAAGCTAATCATAACCAGCAGAAGATATTCAAATTATAGGATTCGTCAAACCAGCGGGCTCCAATAAGATCTTCATTTAAAAATAGGATCATATTATACATAAAATGTTGGTAAACATATAGAAGAAGAGAAAATAATTGACAGAGGGAAATGAAAGCACCTGGTGTAAAGGGAAGTGCAGCAGCTTTGTAAACTCCTTTCCGGAAATATACGTCAATGAAGTTGACGCCAATGGCCTTATTTTTCACCCTGATCTCTCCATCTTTTGGGTCTCCCAGTTCAACATCCTCCCATTTGAGGACCTACAAAACAATAACTGTTTAATGTATTTCTGCTGATGCAATTAAAAAAAGAAGACCTTGTCATTAATATTTATTCTCCCTGCTACCTCTAAAAACATAAAACCGCCAAGAATTGAATGATTTGTCAAATTAGTTTCTACTTTGAAATCATGAATATGACAGCAGAGCAGGATAAAACTACAAATGAACATATTTAGCAGAATATAATCATGATCCTCCTTCCTGCTACAATAGTTTCAGAAATTGGATTGATTTATCATATGCTCACTCAATTAATAGTTATTATTTCACATATGATAAGTCTAACTCTTGAGAAATTAGGGACAAAGAGAAGGACCATTAAAAAACTATCAAGTGCCCTAATCAAGATATAATCAGTATAGAATCAATCATGAACGAAAATCACAGAAAAAAGCTTTACTATTAGAGACTCGCAGATAGAAGGCCAGTAAGTTCAAAGCTGAAAGACTAACCAAAAGTCATCATTTTCTAATACAGGCCTAAATTTAAAACCATTAGCATTTGATTTTTCTTCTTCTTTTGATTATATAACAAAGCTGAAAAAGAAAAGAGATGATAAGAAATAAACCTCAGGGCCACCAAGTTCATGAATCCTAATGGCTTTGACCATTGTTGGTGATACAGAGTGAGCTCTTACTGACAATCTGATAGAGGATGATAGTAAAGGAAAACACTTGCTTTTTTGGTTGGTAGAAGTTCTGGTCAGCCCACTAGAAAGGGAAAAGAAAGAATTAGGTAGAAGTAGATTGTGAGTATGGTGACAAGGAAATGGTGTTAATCGCATTATTTGTCACTGTCGACGCGAAGAGAGACAGATCCCCACCGTTTAACCCGTAACAAGCTCGGAATGATGCAAACGCCGAAATAACAAAAAAAAAAAAAAAATCGAAGAGTGTTAATTTTGTGTTCTCAATTTTTCAAGTTAATACAAAATATTTTATAAGAATAGTTTGGCAACATAATATTAATTTTTCCTTATAATTTATTATATCATATTTTCTCCTTTATTTTGAGTTCTTTTTATAATAATTAGTATTAATATCCGTTGGTCAATATTAAAGAAGAATAATCATAAAAAGTCAGTCTCTTATTTATTTGATACTAGTTTCTTATAACATGTTGTATGGGGTAAAATCAATAAGAAGACACTGGCAGCAGTCGACACACTGTTTGGCGTAGCTGACACGACGCGAGTGTGCTTTCGAAGGTTAAGAAGCTTCCCCCTCTCATCACCACTGGTGACATGGCACAAAATGACAAGTAGGAGAGAAAGGTGTAAGGGACGCGGACGAGCTCTTGCAGGCAGCGGCTACAGAAGATTACCAAACGATCCGCAGACATACCAGAGGCAGGTGGCGTCTTCACATTGGTGGAACCCTTAGAGCATAGCTGGCCTAAGCGCCATTTATTGTAAAGTTATAAATAGTGACCCCAACTCATTTTGTTAGGGGGATTGATACGCCCAAATTACACCTCCTTTTGGAAGCGTAAGCGGTCGCTGATCAAATATAGAACCCAACAAAGGTTGGGGTCGATCCCACAGGAAATATGGTAGGATTATGGTCGATTAATGTTTAATCGCGTTTTTAGTCGTTTATTTCCCTCGAAAGGGGGGGGGGGTTAAAGTAACAAGTAATAGTAGTAACTAGAATGTAACAAATAACATAAGTCAATTTCAACAATTGTTATCAATAATGGGAGCGACTAGGGTCGTGTTCCCCATGAGATCATAACTTCGTAAGGCTTTTGTACTTGGTAACCTAGGTTGATACATAGCATGCAGAATTGATAAGTTGGGTTCTTCTAACTCCTTGGTCCGACAGCTAGACGAATTTCACCACACGCCTTGGTCCGGCTGCGGGTGTATGCTCTACTAACCCTTACCCTGGATCCCAGATTAGCTATTCCCGGACAAGGTCAAGCTATTAGATGAGGGTTGGTATCCTCAAATCTCTGTCGTTGAACAACTCTTTTCCCATCCGTTACCTCCTTGGTCCGGCAAGTAAGGATAAGGTGAGTTCTAACATTGTACACCGCTAGAAAGCAATCATTACGAAGGGAAGAACAATGCATGCACAAGTATCGCCCTAGAATTACTAAGCATGTTGCCTACTTCGTTAATCGTTCATGGTTCCCACAACCCTAGTTGTGGCATTTAGCTACTCATGTTCATAAGTACACAATTAATGTCTGTTTGAGCAATCATCAATAGATACTTACAATTTAGAATAAAGAAATCTGGAATCTTAAAGAACAATATCAAGAACACTTCGATTAATCAAGAACTTGTGTTTAAAGTCAACACCAAAAGAACAATGTAGTAACTATCCAAAATTATTCTGTAAAAATCGTGTGTCGACAAAAATAAAACCTAAGGGGAAGTATTTATAGACAAAGAAACCAAATCCTAATTAAACTAGGAGAAACTGGACGCGGCAGTGCCAATGGGACGCCCTACGGACCGTCGTGGGTGCCCGTCGGCCTTCTTTATGTCTTCAATTCCATACTCCTGCCTTGGTTTGATGGGCTGAGGTGACGGGTCATCGTGGGTGTGACGCCCGTCGTGGTCTTCACGTTGCCTACCTTGGGCTCTTCTCCAGCTCCCCTGCCTTGTTTCCACGGGCGACAGTGATGGGCCATCGAGGATGCGACGGGCGTCGTAGAGCCCTTCGCTCTTCCTTGGCTTCTTGCATGCTTCCCTGGAGCATTTCGACGGTCGCTGCGATGTCCCGTCGTAACTTCCACGGGAGTCGTGCTAGCCCATTGGGTTCCATTGCCTTAGCTATCCCAGTTGTCTTGTTCCAATGGTCTGCCCCACGGGCCATCGTGGGTGTGATGCCCGTGGTGGCCTGTCTTTTTCCCAGAAAACTGCAACTTTTGGTACTTTCATCTATTTCATACTTTGTCCCTGCACAACTAACAAACGACATTAAATCTAACAAAATATACTCAAGAACTCCCAAAAATATCTTGTTTCAAGCGTCGAAAGTGTCGTCAAATCCCGGCACATCAAAGTTTATTAGGCACGGGGGAAAAGGGGAAAACAATTTCGGGTCGGTCGGAAAAAGAAATTAAATAACATGTTGACCTCCTTTGACCGATCCAGACGAGGGGCCACGCGACGCCCGTTGCCATGTTTGTTACTTGAGGTGTCACTCCCATTCCCACGCCTGTCGGGGACGCGATGCCCCATCATGTAGGCCGTGGGAATGAGGCATACACTCCCTTTTCCATACTTAGAAAAATTCCTTTCCTTCTTGAGGGGCTTCACGCCCATTCCCACGCCCATAGAAGCCGCGATGGCCCGTCCTTAACTGGGGTTTTTAAGGACAGTTGTCCTCCCACAGGCTCCTACCACGGGCGTGGGAGGTCCAACGTCCCGTCAGGTTGGGTGTAGCCAGAAACTTTTTCAAGTTTTAGGCCCCGTGGTGCCTTAGACGTCCCGTCTGCTGGCCCGTAGGATTCAATCAGGCACACAACACTGTTTGTCTCCCTAAGCTTTGCACACATACCCCGATTTTTCATTGCTCATACTCAAACAATCACCAAAAGCTCATTGTATTCATAATAACTCACTACCCAACCCTAATTCCCAACTTAATAGTATGCTTTTACCCGATCATCAAGCAAAGTTGTTACAACTAGGGTTTTGATTTTAAACATGATGGCCGAAATTACAACCCAAACAAAACCCTTTAGTTATTATTGACCAACTACAAGAAAGAACAACTTACTTTGTTGGTTTATCAAAAGCTTCTTGAAATAAATTAAACTTGATGGATGGGCTGCTTGTGAATCATGTGTGAGAGATTTGGGAAGTGATTTGGTGGAGGGGTCGATCGTGTGTGAGAGAGTTTGAGAGAGAAGAGTATTCTATGTATTTGACCTCAAGTGAATGAGGTCAAAGTTTATTAGGCGCGGGGGAAAAGGGGAAAAAGATTCCGGGTCGGGTCGGAAATAGAAATTAAATAACATGTTGACCTCCTTTGACCGACCCAAACGACGGGCCACGTGATGCCCGTCGGACGTGCTATGGCCCATCGAGACTCACTTACCTGGACGTCGGCCATGTTTGTTACTTGAGGTGTCACTCTCATTCCCACGCCCATCGGGGATTCGACGCTCCATCATGTAGGTCGTGGGAATGAGGCAGACACTCCCTTTTCTATACTTAGAAAATTTCCTTTCCTTCTTGAGGGGATTCACGCCCATTCACACGCTCGTCAGAGCCGCGACGGCCCGTCATGTGGGACGTGGAAATGGGGCAGGGCCCCTGTCTTCCATACTTAGCTGATTTTCTTGTTGGATATCCCCAGTCCCACGGGCATGGCGCCTACGATGGCCCATCACAGTGCCCGTAGGACCCCTTTTTGCCTGCAGTTTTAGCCTTTGGCTTTCTTCTCCCTTACGTCTGCAAAATAAACGCACATTAGTCCATGGGTTGCCTCCCATGCAGTGCCTGATTTAACATAGTGTCACGATGCAAGTGTTTTGGTTACTCAGACTTTACCAAAACACTCTACAACCACTCAAACTAACAATAATAAGGTAAAGTACAAGTTCATGGGTTGCCTCTCATGCAGCGCCTAATTTAACGTCGCGGCACGACGCAGGTTGCTTGATTACTCAGACTTCATCAAGCTCCTTGGGTGGGACGAATTCATCTATGCTCCAAGCTTCAATCATATTGATCTCCTCTGTTGTGCCGAAATAAGCTTTGATCCGCTGCCCGTTTGCTTTAAACCTTTTTCCCTCATGGTTTTCAAGTTCAACAACCCCATGAGGAAAAACTTGTACCACCTTGAAGGGTCCAATCCACTGGGACTTCAACTTGCCAGGAAACAAGCGAAGTCTAGAGTTGAAGAGCAGGACCAAGTCACCAGGCTGAAAGTATCTCTTTTCTACCCTCCAGTCATGATACAGTTTCATCCTCTCTTTATACAGTGCTGAACTCTCGTATGCATTCAGGCGGAACTCATCCAATTCATTCAACTGCCCTAGCCGCTGAAACGATGTCGCTCACCAGTTAGGGCCTGGGCCTATGCGATCTCCACATCAAGGTCAAAGCACACTGGTTTCAGCTCTTGCATAATGTTAAGCCGAATGAGTTGGGTGTTCCTGTCTAGTTCCAGATTATACCTATCCCGCTTGCTATCTAATTTTTTAGTTAGAGCATTGATCTTCTCCTTAAGAGTATAGATTTCCACCTGAGAATCTGGTGGTAGGATAGTAGAGGAAGAAGCTCTAGCATGCCCGGTGGATCTGGTCCCGATCAATCAGAGTTTACCCTCTAGCTCAGCCTGCCTCCTCATAAGGTTATCGATCATCTCAGCTTGGGAATTACTCTCTTACCTCAAGGAACTAACCCTCAGACATTATTGACGAGCATCCTCATGAGATGCCTCTCTTTCAGAAGTAATATACTTCAACTGAAGCTTCAAATCCACGATCCCAGATTCCCGACTCGCAAGGATCTCAGCAAACCCAAACTGACTTTGGACTAGAGACAGAACCTTCTCAAGCTCTTGACACTTTCATTCCAAGGTCTCCTTCTCTTTTATCCAAAGCTGGAGACACTCAAGAGAGAGAGTGCTGGCCTGGAATAGGTTAATTCATGAGTGGTGGGTATCCCATAAAAATCTGAATCTGGAAAAAGTAAAATGAAAGAAGAAAAAGCAAGGAGAAATAAAGCATACCCGAGTGGCGACATGAGCACTGTCGTTAGCGAGACACTCAATTGAAGAAACCTCTATCCTGTATTGATCTGCCTCTGAAAGCATTGGCTTTAGATAATTAGCCACCCTTTTGGATTGACAAGAAGTTGATGTCCTCTGGAACCCTCAAAATCACTGACCTCATCAAAGATGGATCTTGCGTTGGTGCGAGGAAAATGGTCGATAGTTCAAAATAAGGGATACATGTTGAAGTAGAGGCAGGAATATTGGGACACCCGGGGGTAGTAGGAACACCGATCTTTTTAGTTTAAGGGGTAACATCCAAAGCAGGGGCGGAAGCAGTAGCCACATTTGATGGACAAGCAAAATGTAATTCCCGCCTAAACTTAGGGGACCCCGGTTCCTAGGTTTCTTAGTGAGGTCTTCTGGCTCAGACTCATCTGAACTCACTACTAGAGTGACTGTCTCCACCACAACATCGTTTTATTTCTCAGGGGTATGCTCTGAATTCCCTTTTCTCTTTTTTGTTCTGCTGGAGAATCTCCTCTAGAACAGGACAATCATGTCCTCGAGATAGAAGGACACTTGTGAAGGTTAAAACTCGAAGGCAAGGAAAGGTCACTGAAGAAGATAGGACCACAATCTCATGAGCCCCACCTGCAGAACATAAACAAAAAGGGTTAGGAGAGACAAACAAAACAAAAGTGTATATATATATATATATATATATACATATATATATAATGCCAGAACTCTTACCTATTCACCCCTAAGAATTTACAGTCGTTGAGAAACCCAGTTCCATGTCCTTTTGTCATTATTGGTACAACTCATATCTTTGCTACTGCTGTAAACTTTTTGATAATCAAACAATATCATAGAAGCAGGACGCCATTGGTATGCTACAACGACAAAATAAAGAAAAAATTGGTCAAGAGAAAAAGGCCAAAAGAAAAGGAAAGGAGGAAACACAAATATATACGATTTGCATTCTAATGTGAGGGAAGTGATGGAGTATGCAATTCTTCGTCAAACATTATGACAAAATGCTCAAACCATCGACAATTTTTAACGTCATCCATCCTGTGATGCAAGGCTTTCCCCCGCGGCGTACCAACTGAACTATTCCCCCTCAAACCAAATGAGGGCTGAAAGAAATAACAAATATGTGAGGTAGAACCAGAGGTCAGATTGGATAACAAGCATACAAAGACCATCGATCGTTCTCTAAAACCTCGATCTAAGTTGGCTAGGAGATAGGTGACAAAAATTACAAAATAAAGTTATCACCTCATTGATGGGTCCACATAAGCCTAAACCAAAAGGATAAGTGTAGATAAAAGTATAGCCCGACCTGGAAGATGTAATGTTATTGAAAATATGAGGCACATCCATGCGAGATTTGGGAGTCCAGTAGTAAGCCTCTAGGATTCCCATAAGGGTTACCTCTAAAATAACTGAAAGAACCCGCTCAACGGGTTGGTCCATCTTGTTCTCTAAAATTTTGAAGTCGATATCAAAATTGAATAAAATAGAAACTATTTGGTCAGCAAAAGGCATAGAAGAAACTTTGGTTTTCCCCTTCCTATTCTCACCGTGGGTATATTGAATAGAAGAAGACTAGATGATGAGAAATACATATCAGAAAAATTAGGAAGGGACAATGTGAATTAAAAAAGAAGACACGACAACATCATAATTAGAATAATGGTAAATAGAGTCGAGGGAAGAAAGGTGAATGCAATATATGGAGAGAAGAGGTGATATTACACAACACGTCACCTAGGGCGGAGGAATCTGACTCTTCATTACACGTGACATGATCTCAAGGCGCAAACAAAAGTGATGCTTCTATAATAATCCTCCAGGTCATTTCTCTGTTTCCTTATATTTTTACATTTTGAGTTTTCCTATAGTGGCTACAGGTCCTTTATAAATTGTCAGGACTGATAATTTGGTGCCCAGGACGTTCTTTAGTTCGTTATAACCATTTCCCTATTTTAGAACTCTAACTTGGGAAATGCTTGACTTCGGTCAACTTTCTTGGTAAATATGCTCAGAATTAAATTTTGATAGTTTCGTTAGCTTCGGAGCATGGAATTTGGTCTGGTTGAACCTTTAGTCAGGATCCGGGAGGTTTTTAGCTTAGAATTTTCTCTCATTTTGTGTTTTCAGGCCAGTTGGACTTGAAGGGTTAACTTTGGTCTATATTCAGAGAAGACGACCTCGAGTGAAAATTCTGCCAGTGCTATTAGCTATGAAATGTTGACCTTGGGCTAAAGGGACCTTTGGTTTGGGTCCCGAGGCTTTCGGAGTTGATTTCGGCCCTTAGGTTCCATTTTAGAATTCTTGGTCTAAAGGTTGATTTTGGGCGTGGGGCCTACTTTTTATTAAATTGACCTCCGATAGGATTTTTGTCAATTCTATTGGGTCTGGAATGCCATTTCTAGTTGAATCGCTCAGCTCGTTTGTGTTTGCGGGACTCCAGGCGCATTCCTGGGGGTCCATTATGTGAAAATTTATCTTGGCATGTTGCTGTTGTTGTTGGCTGCTGGTGTGGCGCTAGGGCACCGACTGGGCTGCGCCTGCACACATGCACTTGCGCCTGGAACCAGTGCCCCCGTGCCTTAGCTCCCGCCTGGCACCAACGCCTGCCTAGCACCAGCGCCCCTGCGCTCCCTTGACTGCCATGGCACCTGCCCGCTGCCTCAGCGTGGCAGCCTATATAGTTGGCCACCCTCTAAATTTCAGCTTTCTTCTCCTTCTTCCAAATTCATTTTCCCCATTAAAATTAGCTCCAAAAACCTCCATATTTCACATGGACATCCCTTAACCTTGTGTCACGCCCTGAGGTTACCCCTCAGACGTAACACAGGACTTGGGACCATAAGTGCCCCAAGCTAACCCTTGGTCATAGCATTCTCAAGCATAACAAAAGACAAGCGAAAGCATAATACATAAAGTCAGAATATCATAAATGGATAGTCAAGCCAAATAGGCATACAAGATCCAAAAGACTCGAATACTGTCTATGTCTGAAAAGCCTCTACATGATATAAGGAGTTGCTAGGACAAGACCCTAGCTTACTCGAAGTACGGAAGTAAGAAATCAACACTCTAAAATATAACTAGTCCTCGACCTAAGAGGACTCACCAACAGCTGACAGAGAGTGGCCTGGAAGCTCTAGCCACGTGTTTGGGAAGGAACACCTGAATCTGCATCATTAAAGAATGCAGCACAAGATATGCGTCAGCACTTATAGGATGTACCAAGTATGTGAGCGATGCATGAACATGATAAAAACTGTTTAAAACATGCTTAAGAATGAACTTGTTACGTACAGAAGGAACATGAATAGATATCAAAGTATAAAACATGAAACATAAAATAAAGCTTAAGTTTCATAGTATAGAGTCATATAACTTCATAGCTTGAAAATAGCATGTGGAAGTTTCTTTTAATCGATATAAACCATGCTGAATTACATGGAGTCCGATGTATACGCCCCATCAAAAGGACCCAATATACCTTGCCAGGGTATAGAGGTATGATTGTGGCGTGATCACAAAGAAATATGATTCCCAATAGAAGGGACTTAAAACCTATGGGGGCACGTAGTTCTGGGACCCTGGGTACTCTCACCCGGTCCAACTCGGTGCTAAATACTACTCCCAAAACATATAACATATGCTCATATACATGTGACATTTCTGATGCCAATCGTGTTCATAACTTGATCATGCTTGTTAATACTTGTTCATACTTGTTCATACCCCCGATAGTCATACTACTCATGAGTTTTAGTTTAGAAAATGACTCATGAGCATTGATGGAACATCGGGTGTCTTGTCTTGATTAATACTTCATAACATGGAAAGACTTGCATACTTCATGACTTGTAAAATTTGCATGGCTCTAGTTCAATTTTTCATAAAACATATACTTTCATAGAATCATGGGAACTAGGCATGCACATGCTTGAAAATCCGTAAGGAACATGCTATCAAAATCCAATTTGCTTAAATCAACTTCATGCATGTAGAAATTTCCATGGTTAAACTTCAATTCATGAAATAAGAGTCAACATGTAAAAACCCATGTGAAATCATGCAATTTAATAGTAACTTCATAATCAAATCATGAGAAGATCATATTTAGCAAAAACCATAAAAATTGGATAAGAACCCTAATTTTAAGATAATGAAATCAAAATTTGAATTAGGGGTTTTTGGCACAAGGGTGAAAAGAACCTAACTTTGATTACCCACATACCTTGATTGAAGATAACCCACTTGAATTGGAAAGACTTAGGAGGCTTGAACTTGGAGCTTGAGACTTGAAGCTTGGAGAAGAATTTTCCTTTTTGGGAGAAGAGTGAAGTAATGAGAAGGAACTTAGGCTAATAAGGGTGAAAACCCTTCTTGAAATAGTCAAAACGACATCATTTAGACAAGGTAACACCATGTAATCGAACTATATCCCGGATGTAGAGTCTGGCATAATCGTCTGCTGAATCAGTAGTCTTAACAGCCAAGAAGTGGGATGACTTTGTCATCCGGTCGACAATCACCCAAATAGAATCATGTTGCCTTCGAGAACGAGGCAAATCAATAATAAAGTCCATATTGATTGCTTCCCATTTCCAAGTGGGAAGGTCAATATCTTGAATCATGCCACCCGGCCTTTGATGCTCCACCTTTACTTGTTGACAGTTGGGACACTTAGCCACAAACCTGGTTATGTCCTTCTTCATACCATTCCACCAAAAGACTTCCCGTAGATCATAGTACATCTTAGTAGTACCCGGATGAATAGAATATCTAGAATTGTGAGCCTCAGTCAGAATATGTTGTCTCAACCCATCTACATCTGGCACATATACGCGGCCCTGATAACGAAGCACACCATCTCCCCCTTGAGAGAAAACCTCCACCCGTTGCTGATGAACTGCACTCTTAAGCTGAAGTAGAATAGGATCCTCATCTTACTTTTCCTTCACCTCAGCTACCAAAGATGATTCAGCACCATTTTGTACAATCACACCACCTTCTGTCGAGTCCATAAGGCGAACTCCCAACCGAGCTAGCCTATGAACCTCCTTAACCATTTCCTTCTTCCCATCGTCAATGAAAGACACTCTTCCCATGGACAGTCTACTCAAGGCATCCGCTATGACATTAGCCTTACCCGAATGGTAAAGCACACTCATATCATAATTCTTAAGGAGCTCAAGCCATCTTATTTGTCACAAATTCAATTCCTTTTGAGTGAACACATACTGAAGACTCTTATGATCGGTGAATACATCCACATGCACCCCATACAAATAATGTCTCCAAATCTTCAAAGCAAAGAGCACGGCTGCCAACTCAAGATCATGGGTAGGATAGTTCTTCTCATGAGTCTTAAGTTGTCTTGAAGCATAAGCAATCACCTTTCCACGCTGCTTCAACACGCAACCCCAACCAATCCTATAAGCATCACAATACACAACAAAATCATCTGGGCCCTCGAGTAGAGCTAACACTAGAGATGTGGTCAATCTAGTCTTCAATTCTAGAAAATTCTTCTCACATAAGTCGGATCACTGAAATTTTACCTTCTTCTGATTCAATCGAGTCAAAGGGGCAGCAATGGAAGAAAATCCTTCCACAAACCTCTTGTAGTAACTAGCCAAACCCAAAAGGTTCCTAATATAAGACGGGGAAGTAGGTCTAGGCCAGTTCTTTACTGCCTCTCTTTTAAGAATTAACCTGAATACCATCTTTAGTCACAATATGACCCAGAAAAGCAACAAACTGCCTCCAAAACTCACACTTGTTGAACTTAGAAAATAATTGCCGGTCCTTGAGAGTTTGCAACACAACTCTCAAATGGTCTGCATGCTCCTCCTCACCCCCAGAGTAGATGAGGATGTCATCAATGAAAACAATTACAAACATATCCAAATACTGCTTGAACACACAGTTCTTCAAATCCATAAAAGCTGCAGGAGCATTTGTTAGACCAAAAGACATCATAACAAATTCATAATGACCATACCGAGTCTTGAAGGCTGTCTTTGGAATATCACACTCTTTAACACGAAGCTGATGATAACCGGATCTAAG
This sequence comes from Jaltomata sinuosa, assembly GCA_003996215.1. Lineage (NCBI taxonomy): Eukaryota > Viridiplantae > Streptophyta > Magnoliopsida > Solanales > Solanaceae > Jaltomata > Jaltomata sinuosa. The sequence continues at coordinate 87,261 of QJPP01003029.1, read as the reverse complement.
GTTGATTTTGGAGAAGAAACTAGCACCCTGAAGCTGATCGAACAAGTCATCAATCCTAGGAATGGGATATTTGTTCTTGATTGTGACCCTGTTCAACTGACAGTAGTCAATACACATTCTAAGAGAACCATCCTTCTTCCGAACAAACAAAACTGGGGCACCCTATGGAGAAATACTAGGTCTGATGAAACCTTTATAAAGAAGATCCTTTAACTAATCTTTCAACTCTTTGAGTTCTGCGGGAGCCATTCTATAGGGAGGAATAGAGATAGGGTTCGTATCTGGAAGAAGATTTATCCGAAAGTTTATCTCCCGCTTGGGAGGGACTCCGGGCAAATCCTTGGAAAACACTTCTGGAAACTCTTTCACAACAGGAACAGACTGAAGGGATGGGGTTTCAGACTCCGTGTCCATAACCCGCACTATGTGATAAACATACCCCTTTGAAATCATCTTCCTAGCCTTATGATAAGATATGAAATGACCTTTCGAGGAAGGGGGACTACCTTTCCATTCTAAAATGGGTTCATTAGAAAACTTGAAACTGACAACCCGAGTACGACAATCAACAGAAGCATAACATGCATTCAACCAATCCATACCAAGAATGACATCAAAATCAGTCATCTCCAACTCTACTAGATCCTGATCCTGATGAGAGGACATAACATAAAGGCGATTCTGGCGCTGACCACCAGAACTAAAATCTGTGTCCCGCTGGGCTGGTCTACCTCCTGAAACTGCTGGGGTAGATTGAGTCCTACCTCTCTTTCCCTTCCTAACTAAAGGGAAATCTCTGATACGATGTCCAGGCTGACCAAAACCAAAGAAACCCTCTTTACCGACCAAGCACTCACCGGGGTGATTCTTCCCACATTGGTATAAATGGGGAAAGAAGGCCCCTTTGTACCACTACCCTGAGACTAGGGATAGGAACCAGATCCCCTACCACCCTGATCATGACGAGGCCTCTGAGCCTAGGTAGGAGCACTAGCAGAAGAATGAACAAATCCTGATGACTTCTTCCGGAAAGAAGAGCGATGTCCACCTCCGAACCTGTGATGACCAAAACTTGATCCCTCGGATCTAGCCTACTTGTCACCCTCAATCTGATGGGCATAAGTCATGAGTAGAAAAATGTTCATATCACTCAACAACAAGGCATACCTACACTCCTTCTTCACTACATCAGAAACCCCATAAATAAACTTGCTCATTTGATCATGCGGGTCCGCTACTATGGAGGGAGCATACCTAGACAATCGAGTGAACATCATACTATACTCTTGAACCGACATTGACTCCTATCTCAAGGTCATGAATTCCTCCACCTTCACCTGCCTCAACTCTCGGGGAAAGAACCTATCAAGAAAGGCCCTCTCAAACCACTCCCAAGTCATAGGGACCGCGTCCCTCACCCTAGTCTCCTTCCATTGTGTGAACCAAATATCAGCTACATCCTTGAGTTGATAGGATGCAAGCTTAACACAATAAACCCCAACAACATGCATAACCTCGAAGATCTTTTTCACTTCATCAATAAAGTTGAGCGGGTCCTCACTCACTTTCGAACCCCAAAATTTAGGTGGGTTCATTCGGATAAAGTCACGAACTCAGGCGGCTACCCCATCTTAAGGATGAATGGGGGCAGGAGCCTGTTGATTAGCCTGAGTGGCTAAGGTCTGGGCTAGCAAATGGATGGCATTTCTGAACTTCTCATTCGTGATATCAGGGACCGGAATGGGAGGAACAATATTTCGAGCTGCTCGAGGAGGCATAGCACGTTGAGGAGGCATAATCTGAAAGGAACAAGATGAGGATTAGAGGAACATAAGAGTTAAGCTCTATCGCACGACATGATCATGCAAGAAGTGAAGTTTTCTAAGACATCTCATAGCTTCCCTCTCATATGTGTGGCGCGCTTCACACACATGAAAAATACTCTACTCGATGAGGCTTTCAAACATCCTAGGACTCTTAAACTTGAGGCTCTGATACCAAGTTTGTCACGCCCCAAGGTTACCCCCAGACGTAACACAAGACTTGGGAAAACAAGTGCCCCAAGCTAACCCTTGGTCATAGCATTCTCAAGCATAACAAAAGACAAGCGGAAGCATAATAGATAAAGTCAGAATAGCATAAATGGATAGTTAAGCCAAATAGGCATACAAGATCCAAAAGACTCGAATACTGTCTATGTATGAAAAGCCTCTACATGACATAAGGAGTTGCTAGGACAAAACCCTAGCTAACTCAAAGTACGGAAGTAAGAAATCAACACTAAAATGTAACTAGTCCTCGACCTAAGAGGACTCACCAACAGCTGACAGAGAGTGGCCTGGAATCTCTAGCCACGTGTCTGGGAAGGAACACCTGAATCTGCATCATCAAAGGATGCATCGCAAGATATGCGTCAACACTATAAGATGTACCGAGTATGTGAGCGATGCATGGACATGATAAAAACTGTTTAAAACATGCTTAAGAATAAACTTGTTACGTAAAGAAGGAACATGAATAGATATCAAAGTATAAAACATGAAACATAAAATAAAGCTTAAGTTTCATAGTATAGAATCATATAACTTCATAGCTTGAAAATAACATGTGGGAGTTTCTTTTAACCGACATAAATTATGTTGAGCTACATGGAGTCTGATGTATACGCCCCATCGAAAGGACCCAATATACCTTGCCAGGGTATAGAGGCATGACTGTGGCGTTATCACAAAAAAATCTGATGCCCAACATAGGGGACTTAGAACCTATGGGGGCACGTAGTTCTGGGACCCTGGGTACTCTCACTCGGTCTAACTCGATGCTAAATACTACTCCCAAAACATATAACATGTGCTCACATACATGTGACATATCTAATGCCAATCGTGTTCATAACTTGATCATACTTGTTCATACTTATTCATACTTATTCATACCCCAGATCGTCATACTACTCATGAGTTTTAGTTTAGAAAATAACTCATGACCATTGATGGAACATCAGGTGTCTTATCTTGCTGAATACTTCATAACATGGAAAGACTTGCATACTTCATGACTTGTAAAATTTGCATGGCTCTAGTTCAATTTTTATAAAACATATACTTTCATAGAATCATAGGAACTAGGCATGCACATGCTTGAAAATCTGTAAGGAACATGCTATCAAAATCCAATTTGCTTAAATCAACTTCATGCATGTAGAAATTTCCATGGTTAAACTTCAATTCATGAAATAAGAGTCAACATGTAAAAACCCATGTGAAATCATGCAATTTAATAGTAACTTCATAATCAAATCATGATAAGACCATACTTAGCAAAACCCATAAAAATTGGATAAGAACCCTAATTTTAAGATCATGAAATCAAAATTTGAATTAGGGATTTTTGGCACAAGGGTGAAAGGAACCCATTATTGATTACCCATATACCTTGATTGAAGATAGACCACTTGAATTGGAAAGACTTAGGAGGTTTGAACTTGGATCTTGAGACTTGAAGCTTTGAGAAGAGTTTTTCTTTTTGGGAGAAGAGTGAAGTAATGAGAGTCAACTTCATGCATGTAGAAATTTCCATGGTTAAACTTCAATTCATGAAATAAGAGTCAACATGTAAAATCCCATGTGAAATCATGCAATTTAATAGTAACTTCATAATCAAATCATGATAAGACCATACTTAGCAAAACCCATAAGAATTGGATAAGAACCCTAATTTTAAGATCATGAAATCAAAATTTGAATTAGGGGTTTTTGGCACAAGGGTGAAAGGAACCCATTATTGATTACCCATATACCTTGATTGAAAATAGCCCACTTGAATTGGAAAGACTTAGGAGGTTTGAACTTGGAGCTTGAGACTTGAAGCTTGTAGAAGAATTTTTCTTTTTGCGAGAAGAGTGAAGTAATGAGAAGGAACTTAGGCTAATGAGTGTAAAAACCCTTCTTGAAATAGTCAAAACGACATCATTTAGGAGTTAAAAGAGTGGGTAATGACTAAAATACCCCTTGGACTTAATTAGGAAAAAGCTAATTTAAAATTCGACTTCAAGTTCCAAGGGTAGAGCCTACGACTCGTAGGCCTAACCACGACTCATGGTTCCTTCTCGTGGAAACTGCCCAATGATTTCAGGCTGCTGAAAGTTCCCTACGACTCAACAGGATGACTCGTGGAAGTTTCCACGAGTCATAGAACTAAGTCGTGGAAATCATGGGACTTGACCACTCTCTGTCTGAGTTCCACAATTTGGTTCCACGACCCGTGGAAACCTTCACGAGTCGTGAAACTGACTCGTGGTTCTCAGACCTGAGGGTGGTCTACAGGAATGGAATCATGAGTCACTTCCATGACTCGTGGAACCACCCACGGCTCATGAACTTGACCCGTGATTCCTGGAAGTTCAAAAATTTCTGCAAGTCCTGAGTTTAAAAGTTGGGTCTATTTTCGGGGTGTTACATCTTGGAGGATTATATATTTTTGGTCGATGCTCGTTCTTGGCTTCTTAAATTGGTATGTTTCTTCGTTAATTTTTTTGTTATTTCCATTAATTTCCCTCTTTGATTTCTCTAGTTTATGGGCTATTTTGAGCCCTTATCATTGGCAAAATCCACTCAAATTTTGAGCATGATCTCCCGAGAATATAGGGAACATTATGGTATTTTTCATTTCCGATTTGGATTGCAGAGCCCACGGGCTTTCTTTTGATCCAAATTTGACCCGGCTTAATTATTAGCAATATGAGTATTGTTAGTTTCATATTGATGTGTAGAGAATTTTTATGATAGTGTGGCTGCTTACGGATGATTTTCGGGGGATATATGCTCTGGTCATATGGATTGTGCATGCGTGCTCGGCTTTCCGGTAGGTTATGGTTTACTTTTTATAGACTTTGCTCATATGAGGTATGAGTATAATAATTTGCTAATGGTTGGTGGGATTTTGTGGTTTCGATACGGTTCTAGTCGGTATTTTGATCCTTATAGATGATTTAGGGGCCTTGGAGTAGATTCTGGCTAGCAAATCCTTAGTATAGGCTGTAGCTTTTCCGTAAGATTTGGCGTAGGTGGTGTATTATCCTTGGGTTTAGGATTAGATGCCTTAGCTTAGTTTAAGTTGCTTGTGGTCAAGGTTGCTAGATTTAGGGGTTCGTGATAGAGTAGGCATTATCATTATTTTATTATTATTATTAATATTATTATTGCTCATTTGGTGTTCTATTTATCTTATACTTGTGGGTCCGAGGCCGTGGAGGTTGGATTGGCAAGAGCCCAGGTCAGTATGGTTGTGTTTTGTTTAAGTTTCTCATTATTGTATGCTTTATGATTAGTTCCAGTTAGTTGATTACCTTAGGCAGGTCCCTTGGGAGTTGGTAGTTAGTGTAGTGTTTCCCTATTCGTAATTGTACTAGAATAGGCGACCTTAACATTCGTTAGAGGGTAGTTCGTGGTAGAGTAGTTTTTTACTTAGCTTTCTGGCTGTTCTTATCGTGTTATTTTCCTATGTTTGGCTTTGGTATGAGTATTTGTGGGCCTGAGGCCATGGTTGAGCTTGATGGATTCCAAGTTAGTACGATATTGATATGAAGGGTGAAACGCCCTATCTTGGTATAGTTGCGTGCATTTACTTGTATTCATACATACATTTAGACTGATTCATTTTTATCCCTTTCTGCATACGATTGGGTTATAGTACGAATTGATAGGAACTGAATGGTATGGATTGACGGGAATTGAATGGCTCAGTGATTTAATAAGGAACTCTTCTTTTTAAAAAAAGATTTTCAAATTAAGGAAAGATTTCACTAGTTTAAGTTGATTTCTAACGTCTAAAAATCCAAAATACTTCCTTTTTAAATGAATGGAACTCCAGGGTGAGCGTCCCACTTCTATCACTGTTTTTTATTAATAAAAAGGGAAACATGGTTTCTTTTTCTATAAACTTGTGCTACTAAAGAGCAATGGTACATCACTGTTTTACTGACTTATGAAGGGGAGAATATTTCTATTTTATGCACTTGGTTTGAGAGTCAGTTCGGAACCTTACTTTCCATTGATTTATGAGATTATATTGATAAGCTCTGATGGCCCCCTTTGCATACATACGGGGTTTTATATTATGGTATTTATTTCTATTGGTAAGCTCCAGTGGCCCAGGAGAATACTCTAGGTTTTCTTGATTATACATAAATATTGTGGTATGGTTGATATTCATAAGCTCCGTGGCCTGTATGGATATTATAGGTATTATATATGATATTGGTTGGTAAGCTTCGGTGGCCCGTGAGGTGACTCAGGGTTTCATTCATTATTACATTGGCCACATTTCATTTCACTCATTTCACATCGCATATCATGGTATTCCTTGCACATCTTTATTATCAAACTCTGTGTATAGTTGGCTTGCTTTATTTGGGTGCACTTTCTGGACTTAGGAAGTCTGATTTGGTTGTTGCTAGACTATTGCTTTATGTCTCTCGTATTGTTGCGGTATTTTTCCTTTTTATCAAGATTTTGACCATTATACTTCTTTCTGACTCATCTTTCTTACCCTTGGGTTATATTTGCATTTTTCAACTTCCATGTGTTAAGTATACGACTGAAGTAGCATGATTAGACCTTCTTATCACTTTTTCGACTATCTATAAACTAGAAGTACCTATTGATGGAAGGGGGGCTCTAAGCGATGGCTCAGAAAGAAAGCTGGGCTAGGTCTTCTTTCCTACCTCTCACATCACATGTGCCTAAGAAAACCACCTACATTCACTCTTATATATACTCCCACACAAGTAGCCCAGTTTAACAACACGTGTGAATGTGACATTACTTATGTGTGCTCAGTCTCACCAGCTCAGGGGCCTGTGTGCCTTGTTTCCAAGATCCAGTGGATAGCTTTCATATTCCCTAGGGATTTCATTCAGATAGAGGGGCGGTCTTAATTCATCAACCAAAGATGAAAGTAAGAGATGGAATTCTTAAGATTCTTTGATCCAATGAGGACCCCAGTCGTGCTTCTGGTTTCCATTCCAATCATCATATTGATGATAAATCTCCTCATGCTCTGTCATAAGAACTTGGAGTCCGTATCATGGTGAAGATAAGGTAAGGCTATGATTCTTTCTCAAAAAATAGGCCGAACGCCTTTGAGTTATTGGCTCGTCCAACCCGGCAGCATTCATGAGTCGCTAGTTCAACTGTCCCTCGGAGACAGGGTCGAGAGCTAATAACATTTGAATAATACGAAGGCAATAGGCATCACTGAACTAGGTACTTTCCGACCAACTGCCCAAACTCCAACTCGCTTTTTTGAAGATGTCTGCTGTGGATGTTTCCTATGGTCCTTTTCTCAATAATGAGAAATAATTTGAAAGAACTAAGTCGACCGCTAGAACTACTGGTTTTAAAGCCCAAAATAAATAGGCTTACTTTTTCTTCACTTGAATCATAATTACAAGAATCTAGATTTGAGTGAATCTAGATTTGAGTGAATCTAGATTTGAGTACCGTGTCGTAAGAAAAAAATGAATAAAAAAAAAAGAAATCTATTTTTATTGAGTTTAACGTGTTCATTCATTTTGACTACTTTAGATGGGGGGCTACGAGCCTCTCTCGTTGTTATTCCCGGACTACCCATCTCTTCCTTCCCTTTTGCCCGGTAAGATCAGATTTCTAGAATGAAGTGAAGTGATAGAAAGAGAAGACTGCTGGCAGTAAATCCCTATTCATGAAAGGCCCTTATTAAGGTTAAGGGGAAAACGAAAGTACGCTCATGCGCACCAGCTGAAGAAAGGAGCTTAGGAAGAATTAGTCGATCTTGATAGTCCGAATATGAGAAGTGTCTTAATCTAGACACTCTCCAAGTTGATAGGATCCAAATGAATAAAGGAAATACAGAGGCATCTACCCTAGATAAACTACCTACCTCACAGTGTCCCCCCTCCCCCCTGAATGATCGGGAACTAGCACTAGACTTCTTCCCCTCTTTCTTTTAAACTGGCATGCTATAGTTATTAAAGTCTCTCGACGGTGTAGAATAAAAGCTTCTCCTTTACTTTTTTAGAGCGTATCTCTAATTTGAAAGAAAAAAAGGCAGTGAGATTTGTGGAACTAGTCATGCCTTTATGCCTATCATCGTAGAAGTTGTTCCTAGGAAAGATTATGGGTCTCAGGTATCCAATCAATTAATCCCACAAAGCGCGGATTCTTCTCCGGCAAGGCTTTTCCCTACCCCTATCAAAATTTCAGTAGAAAAATACGCCTACCTATCTTCAATCACCCAGGAATGTTCACTTGGCCGCCTACCAATGATGCCTTTCACAATTATGTTTATATCTTATTTGAGCTCAGTCGGTCGATGATGTCTACTGGGTACCACGTGTTTTGGTACTCATACTATACTTTTGCATCTTTTTGCTTATGCAGATCCTAGTACGAGTTATCGCCGTTGATTATTGTCCTCGTGTAGAGTTGCGAACTAGAGACATTGGGTGAGCTCTTGGCGATCGGAGTTGATCCACCTCCTTCTACTTTTGGATTAGTCTTCTACTGTACTTTTGGAGATTATCCATATTTTGTTGTATCTATATAAAACACCTAAGTTGTAGTAGCACTTTTACCAACTGACACCAGGTCTTGGGGGATTTTTTTATGTATTTTATTCTCTTTTCTCCCTTTTACTTATACTGGTTTATCGTATCTTATGTTGTTTATTGTTATTTCTTCTGCTTTTGGGTTCTTTCTTGTGTTAGCCTGTTACTTGCAGTTTTGAGCTAAGGGTTGGCTTACCTACTGGTGGGTTATAGTAGGTGCCATCAAGACTTGAGTTTTAAGATCATGACAGCTTCGCTTGGAGCAAGAAAAGTAAAGAAGGGTCAATCATCGATAGGATGCAATGATCATTTCATTTTTTTCTCCCGAGAATTACTTAAGCTTACTGCCTTGAACGACAGAGGGACTATCTGTATGGGGTAAAATCAGTACAAAGACATGTAGCAGCAGTCGAACACACTATTTTAGCATGTAGTCGACACGGCGGGAGTATCCTTTTAAAGGCTAAGAAGAGTCCCCCTCTCATCATCACTAGTGACATGTCACAAAATGACAAGTAGAAGACAAAGGTGGCAGAGACGCGGACGAGCCCTTGCAGGCCTCGGCTAGAGATTATTACCAGACGACTGCTGACTAACTAGGGGTAGGTGGCGTCTTCACATTGGTGGAACCCTTAGAGCATAGCTGGCCTAAGCGCCATATATTGTAAAGTTATAAATAGTGACCCCAACTCATTTAAGGGGTATTATATTTCCTCTTTGTTTTCATCCTCTCTCTCCTTCTCAATAGAGAGTTGGTTTCTTGCTCATTAAGTTTTATTGTTCATAGCTGCTCAATGCTTAGTTGTTCTAAGAGATCTCTTAGAGGCTCGATCTTGTTCTTGGCTGCCCTTGAGAATGTCCTCTACTAGTCTAGTCAGAGGCAGATCTACCGTATCAGATGGGTGTTCCCGGAAACTGGTAACTCTTTCCCCAACCTTATATTTGTTATTGTGAAATCAATTAATGTATAAGTCATTATAGGTGGGATCGCTTAACAATGTCTTTTGTTGGCTCAGTGTCCATAAAGGAACCTTCTAGATCTCAGCCTAAGCCATCCACCAGGTATCGAATCCCACTGCTCATTTTTAAAATTAGCCTTTACTTTACCCTAAAACACCACGCACGACTCCTTTATTTTGTTTTACTTTTTCTTTTTTAAAACCATAAGAGTCTAACTAGATAGAGAGCCTATTTTAAACTGTGTGTGAAGGTAGTTTTATGACATACAATCAAGGTCCTAAGGTTGTGCAATGGTTTCCGTTAACCCTCAAGTATGAGCGTCTTCAATGCATTTTACGAAGTGAAATGTCTGTCACTGATCCTGAATTATTTGTGGTTATTACTGGACGTTATCCGATGTCTTTTACGACCAATGGAATTCCAATTTACTATGAGACTCTTATTTATGATAATGATTCTTTATTATCATTTTTTCAAAGTCCTGATAATTTTAGTAGTCAAATTAACATAAAATTGCTTGAAATGTATGCATCAATTGAAAGACATACTATAGTTCAAGAACCCACAGACGATGAGTATGATCTTCGAGAAACTATATCACCCAAGTTTTAGTACTAATGTTGCATGTGATTTAGTCCAACAACAATGAATGGTAGAATATAGATCACGATTAAATAATTTTCATAATTCTGATACACAACATAAGAGAGTGGTTGAAACGCAATATCATAACTTTGACTAAAATGTGCAAAATTATGATATGGGTGGACCTAGTAATGTTCTCACACAGTTGCAAAGTGAGAGTTATAATGATCAACCCATTTCTCCTGATAATTTCATGTAGTCTTTTGATAGGTAATTTTTTTATATATAAATAAATAAAATTGTAGTTTATTTTACTTAATTATCTTTAATATCTTAACATTCAATTTTTTGGCTATTTGATAAATATGATAGTTTTAAAAGCTCATTGACTCAGTTAACATAAATTGTGAGTAACAACAATCAAGCTAATGATTGAAGAGAGTCTAATACTGAAAAATCAATATATGAAGAAACGACGGATGATGATGATGATGATGGCAATCTTGATGGAGTAGGTGGAGCTATTACTGATGATTCTATCAATTATCATTCTAATGCGATTTCATATTTTGACTTTACTGAAGAGAACCCAGAAGACTACGTGTGCATTAGAGATAATTTACCTTTTCGAGCTGCCCTTTGAAATTCCAAAAATTCTAAGTTTCTCAAATCAGGTTAGATTGTTGTCTTTTATTTTTTATAATATATCGTAAAATATGTAGGCATTTTTTTCCTTTCAAATTCATTAATTTTTGTTTCTCTTTATTATTAATATTAGGTAGTTAATATATTTCTTATATACGAAATTAGGTCTGCTTTTTCATAACAAGAAAAAAATGAAAGTTGTTGTTACATTACACAATGTTTTAATAAGAAAGAAATTTATTTTTGATCGATCCAAAGGTAAATTTGGAGGATTATTTGTAAGCATCATTTATCGGGGTATAGTTGAATGGTTCGCTTTAGGGAAATTTCAAGAAGCATGTGAAAGACAGGCAAAATGATTAGGCTACACACTTGTGATGCAAATAACTATTTGGAGGATCATCACAACTTGAACAACAATATGATTGCTTCTTTCTTGATATCATACGGTTGTTCCAAAGCGTACACGCAAGTGTATGTAATCATGCAAGTAATAAAGTGGCTCTTGCGAGCCGAATGTCGATCCCACTGAACTTGGTGTTTAGCAAACAATCTAACTTGATTATTACTATTGATGTTAAACAAGTGTGATTCGTAACCAAGAGTTTAAACTTTGTTTTTGTAACTAATACTAGAAATAACGACGATATGAAATTCAGAGTGTAGACAATATATGGAGAGATCCAGGATTGAGGCATTCACTACATATTCATGCATAACCATGGTTCATAGCCCGTGTTGGTGTTTATCGTGATTATTAATCTACGAGGTTGATATTATAACTCGAGAATGGTCATCCTCTAAGTCATCTACCTAAATTAATCTCACAACTACATCATTGAGCAGGGATGTGAGTCTTTAATTTGGATGCATTCAACTATCTTCCCGTTTTACTAACCAAGTGAGACATTTAGGTATATTGCTATCCTAATCGTAAATCATCCTTTACAATTTCTAACTAACAATAAAAGATATAATCCACACTCCCTATATTCGTCATTCCGTCCCTCAACTCCTATGGTCAATTTGTTTTGAGACTCTGATTTATCCTAAAGTTCACGATGCTTTAGAAAAGTTAAAACAAGAATATAAGAACGTTCACATGATATGATAAACAATTAAATCAACTATATAACCATAATGAATTAATCATGTTGTAGACTTAACCCTAGAAAGAGGGTGTTTAGCCACTAATAATCTAATTCATGATTACAAAATTGATGTAGTTCATACAAGAATTAAGTAAGGAAAAAGTAGAGAATAAGAACCCTAGGGCAGCCTCCTCTTTTTGTTCTTGCAATCCAAAAATGTCTAGAAGTATTTACAATTGAAGCTAAGTGTCTTATTTATAGTGTAGGATAAGTTGCACCTGTCGGGACCAAGGTCCGTGGCACGGCCAAATCGTGGAGGACAAGGTCCGCGCCATGGCCAAATCATGGCAGGCCTCTAGTGTGGCACGCCCTTGATGCGGCTGCTTGCTGGAAATTTCAGCATTGCAGTTGGCTTGCCTTCCACACCCATAAAACAGCATCCAGACTCCGTGGCACGGAGGTCTATTTTGACGTCCATTTCTCACCTCCAACGCAAGCTTTCCACCTTCCTTTATGTCTCCATGGTTTGTAGCTTGTTCATAGGTTTCAATTAGCTTCCACCGCTCCTCAAAAGGTCTACTACAACAATTCATAATACACATTAATCCATATAACATAATAGAGATCATTAAAGCACGCTAGAATAAGGATAGCTTAAGCTAGAAAAGCTAGTTTTCTCGTCTAAACTCTATTTGATCATTTTGACTCATGACTTGTTCCAAATACATCTTAAACACTATAAACAAGTACCTTAGAAACAAAGTACACACTTACATCCTAAATACCTTAATAGTGCCTCAAATTATCCTAGAAACTAAGCTAAATGTGCATGGATAACTACAATAAAGTGTATAAATACGTCTAAGATCACCACCCCACACTTAGAGCCTTTTTCGTTCTCGAAAAACTCTATACACTAATTACACTCAAGAAAGACTCCAAAATCTCTATTACAACTAAGATACTCAAGCTAGGACTACAACGACCACATGAATAGCAAGTTCTACCTTAGGCATGCCATCTTACAACTAGAATCACATGAATACTACTTCAAAACTCCCTAGCCTCAAGAATTGACTCTACTTAGTTGGCAAGCTCATTCACATCACTCAACAAAGAGATCATATAAGTCACCTAGCCATCATCAAACTTGCACCCTCACCATAAGAAAGTTACCCATATTTACTCACATATATGCAAGTTATCACAAGAATGGGTGTAAGAATCAAAATTTGCCCACTCTCACAAGGAATTCACATGTCACATGAGATGAACCATAGGCTTGCTCGTAGTGTAGTACTCCACTAATATCAGAATGTCAAATCTTAAGATCAAGTAGGACTTATTGTAATGTAGGCTAAGGGATGGGTAGGAACTATTTGGTTAAGAATAGTGACTATCTTTCCTAAGCACTTTAATATATCACACTTTACATTAAACTCATCTCCAACTAACCTATTTTACACCACTATTATCTCCCAACTCTCTTTTGTTTTGCCCCATCTTTTAAGCTAGCTTACACAACTTTAGTACAGAGTATTTGCTGTCAGCACATGACTCACTACTTTTGATCAATTTTTCTTTTCATTACATGACTTTCACATAAACCTTTTCAACACACCAAAAGCACTTTTATTGGGGCTTCACTTCACTTTTCCCTTCTTCAATTTTACACTCCTCAACATCTTAATTTCTCCGCTAAAGTTCTTAGGAACGTTGGATCAAATTATGGGCAATTGAAAGAAAAGGAATAAGCTATATATGAGGCTACCAAAGAATAGGCTAAAGTCTCAACAGAGCTAGCTAAGGTCATGCACATAAGGTAGATAAAGTGGGTATAAAATGTGGTTATTAAAGAAATGCCTATAATTATCTCCTAAATTTAACATTCTTTATTTCACTTTGCAAACACACGGGGTAAGTTCTAGATGCCAAAATGCAACATGGAATGACAAAAGCCTCACTCACACTTTGCACATATTCAAATCAAGAAAGATACATATAGACTCTCAACCACGCAATTGCAAGAATTCAAATTTAAGCCAACAAGAGTCAGATAAAGGAGTCTAGGTGTCTCACAGTAGTCATTCAAATTCTCAAATCATGCCATAAAATTAAACACCAACTTGCAATAAGTAATCATATGTAGCACCTAGCAAGAGCATCTCTGTTTATTCCTAATGATAAAAATTTTAAAGCTACTCTTAAAAATCAAAAAGGAAACTGGGTTCAAAGGGCTCCCCCTCGAAAAAGAACCAAAAAGAAAAACTGAAGGGTGGGTGAAGTGTGCTTCTACTAAATAGACCAAACACACAATAAAACAAACAAAGATAAAAACTTTTTTGTAATAATTTTCAATTTAATCAAAATAAATAAAAAATAGAAATCCTATAGCGCATTTCACCCTAACCAAATCGAAAAATTCCTACCCACACTTAAAACCATACTTTGTCCCTAAATTATAAATTAAAAGTAAAGATAGAAATACTCCTTGAGGCCTCTAGGCCTAACTAGTAGCATCAAATTCATCTAGGGGGTCCGAAGGACCCCACACTAAGTGTTTTCCATGCTCCTTAGCTGCGATCTCAGGTACTCAAACTTCCCTTCAACCTGTCGATACAACATAAAACAACACTAATGGTGATACTAAAGAAAAACTAACATGAATAAAAATACTTCCTTAACTTGGGTTGCCTCCCAAGTAGCGCTAATGTCGCGGCATGACTTATATCACAACTTTCATTCCCATTCTCTTATCCTCTTCCTTCTACTCGGGGCCTATTTTCTCCTTCTTTTCTGACCTCTCATGTGCTCGCTCTCGAGTTTTGTGGCCTTTATTACACCTAACTTGTAAGTATTCCATTCAAGCCTTTTAGGTTCAGGCTCATTTGTCAATTTGGGCAGTTCCATGAAAGAGTTCAAAGAGGTAACTAGAGGTTCTCACTTCTCCACCCCACACTTGTCCACTTCCATGTATGTGATCATGCATAGATCTTTCTAGTGTGAGGGCATGTTGAGTGCTTTGTACACTCTGAAGACCACCTCTTCATCATTCAATCTCATCTTGAGTGTGCCCTCTCTAACATCAATCAGTGCTCCACCGATAGCCAAGAATAGACATCCCAATATGATTAGTACCCTATCATCTGCATCATAATCAAGAACGATAAAGTCAGCAGGAATAATGAACTTATCAACCTTGATGATAACATCCTCAATGATTCCTTCGGGGACCACTCTGGTTCTGTCCGCCATCTGTAGCACAACTGATGTAGGCCTTGGTTTCCCTAACCCTAGAGTATTAAATAATGACAGGGGAATTAAATTGATACTTGCCCCCAAGTCACTCAAGGCTTGACAACATCACTTTCACCAATTTGTATGGGGAGGGTGAAACTCCTAGGGTCCTTGAGCTTTTTGGGCGTCTTGCTCATAACCACCGAACTGCACTCTTAAGTAAGTGCCACAGTCTCAATATCCATCAGCCTCCTTTTGTTCACCACCACATTATTCAAGTACTTAGCATACTTAGGCATTCCCTGCAAAACATCTAACAAAGGAAGATTAATGTGAAGTTCTCTGAACGTGTTAAAGAACTTCTTGAAATAAGCATCCTCTTTGGCTTTGATCAACTTTTGAGGGAATGGTGGTGGTAGTCTGTCTTGAGTCTGCTCAACTGGATTTTTACTAGGGTACTCTGAATTTCCCTTTTTGTCAGCTTCTTTGGACTCAGTTTTCTTAGAAGTGATCAACTCTTCTTGCACCTCATGATTTTTCTTTGGGGGTGCGTCAGTCAAATCTCTCCCACTCCTCAAGGTAATTGCCATCACTTGCTTTGGGTTTTCTATATCACTAGGCAAACCCTCTTGAGGTCTTATGTTTTGCACCTGAGCTAATTGACCCATATGTGTCTCTAGATTTTTTTGAGCGAATTGCTAATTTTTAATATCAGTAGGCATTTATTCTTGGTTGGCCATGATTTTTTTAAGGTCTCTTCTATAGTGCTAGACGGAGTGTTCCTCTAGATACCTTGCTGCTATTGAAACTGCTATGGTTGAACCTGATTATTGTCCCAAGAGTAGTTGGGCTGACTCTGCCAGTTGCGATTGTAGGCATTACCATAGTTTTGATTATTTTTCTGTGCATTGCCTGCAAAATTCACTCCACACAAGTCTGCCGAATGACCTCTAATAACACAAGTTTCACATCTAGTCTGAACCTGCTGCATTGCATTAACCTGAGCCTGAGGTTGAGCCATACTCAGTTTGCTAAACTGAGTCATCATCTGGTTCTAAAAAGTGGTCAACTGTGCAGCCAATGTTGTGACACTATCTACCTCTATCATACCTGCAGGCCTCCTTACCATATTTATGGATATATCACCATGCCACTCTGGATTACCTTGTGCAATATGATCGAGAAGAGTGTATAGCTCATCATATATTTTCTCCAATGCTTGGCCACCTACCGGTGAATCTAGCAAAAATTTTGTGTTTTGATCAAGGCTTTCAACAAAGGTGTGAACTAATACCTTGTTATTCTACTGGTGATATGGGAAATCTCTGAGAAGAGACTTGAATCTCTCCCAGGCATGATAGAGATTCTCGTCTGGCTTTTGCTTGAAACTCAAGATTTCACTCCTCAGCTTTGCAGTTTTGCCTGATGGAAAGAATTGAATAAGGAACTTATTTGCCAAATATTGCTTTTCAAATACAAATTTTAAAGCACTCAGGTTAATAGCTCCCTTCATTCCTTGTTTACCAACCACACATTTTCTAACCAAATCCAATTCTCTCTCGATACATTCCTCAAAAAATCTGACTCGGGCGGATTCTTTACCCAACAAACAAAGAGATCTTAGCAGAATTGCCACATGTGAAATTGAGCACAGTTTTGTAAAGAAACAGCTTTGAAAGCCTTTGGTACTTCGGTAGAGCGAGCAACCCTTAAACCAAAAAAAAGGGAGTCTCTGACTTCCTTCCCCTATTTTTTTATGCATTTCATTCTCTATTTGGCCCGCTTCAAACAAAATGAGCATCACTCCCTTTGGCCGCATCCACTAATTCAGAACTCAATTTGAAAGCCATATTTCGACCTAGACGTTTTTGGTATGCCGCTAATAAACAACGAATGGCAAGTGCTATTGATGTGTCTACTCCCATTGACTCTCTTTGAATAAGATCAGTAGGCGATAATCTCACATCCGGCTCCATAGTGCCCCACATAGGTTTTCCCCAAAACCCCCCAGTAACTAAGGTAAACAACGTAGAAAAAGCACCTATTTCAGTACCGGTTCTAGAAGAGCGAAGAAAAAGGGGATGTTTTGTTAATTGGAACAAAAAAGTGTTTATAGCCTCCACAGTCCCACAAAGATCTCTACTTACTTGTCCAGGAAAAGTGATATCTTCAGTCTACGTGCCTGGGAGTAGCTCAAACAAAGAAGAGTCTGGTCTGGTGTGGTCTGAATTCAGGCACTGCCCGCCCGTCTGCTGCTAGGTTCGAAAATGGCACTGGACGAGGGCGGCCCTCCCATTGCTATAGACATAAGCTATGGCAGCTCCAGCTCACATCCACAGGGGCTTGCCCTGCGAGGCCATCATCCCAAGTAGTGATTGAATTTGAAAGTTCTGCCTTTAACTATTTCTTCGCTTTGCCCAATAGTGAGAATGGGAAAAGTGTGAGTCTCACGTAGTCTGTGGAGACTCTTGCAGGAATGAATGTGTCACTAATATCCAAAAAAATTTAGAGATGAACTTGTGGGTCCTCATGGGACAATTCTGTAAACTACCCGCTTGTGTACAACAATTGCACAATGTTCTATTTCAGCTCAAATAAGCCTCTTGCGGCTGACTTTTGAATGCAGGAGGTCACATTAGTTGTGAGTGGGATTGCCACTTTGCGCACTATCCTTCAGGTTGGTGGTGGTTCCTATGCCATGATTGCAGGAATGTTCTCTGCCTCTTGAACTTGTCGGATTGGATTGAGAAGTGTTGCTTTTCTCCTTGCTTGGGGTGAGTGTCGCTCAGGTTCAGGAAGTGGTTCAACCAGTCCCTTATCCATTGCTAGCTTGCTCGAGATTAAAACCTGTACCTACAAATTTTGTAGCTAAAACCAAGTTATTAGCACTTATCAAACAAAGTAGTAAGACCAAAAATTAAAAGGTTGCTAATTTCAAGTCCCCGGCAATGGCAATAAAAACTTGTTGCTCCCAAGTGCACATGCAAGTTTACGTGGTCGTGCAAGTAATAAAGTGGCTCTTACTAGTCGAATGTCAATCCCACATGGACTTGGTATTTAGAAAATAATCCAACTTGATTATTACTATTGAAGTTAAACAAGTATGATTCGTAACCAAGAGTTTGAACTTTGTTTTGGTAACTAAATACTAGAAATAACAACGATATGAAATTTGAATTATAGACAATATATGGAGAGATCCAGGTTTGAGGCATTCACTACACATTCATGCATAACCATGGTTCATAGCCGATATTGGTGTTTATCGTGATCATTAATCTATGGGGTTGATATTATAACTCGAGAATGGTTATCCTCTAAGTCATCTATCCAAATTAATCTCACAACTACATCGTTGAGCGGGGATGTGAGTCTTTAATTCAGATGCATTCAACTATCTTTCTATTTTACTAACCAAGTGGGGCATTTAAGTATATCTCTATCCTAACCGTAAATCATCCTTTACAATTGCTAACTAACAATAAAAGATATGATCCACACTCCCTACGTTCTTCATTCTATCCCTCAACTCCTATGGTCAATTCGTTTTAAGATTCGGATTTATCCTAAAGTTCATGACACTTTAGAATAGTTAAAACAAGAACATAAGAACATTCATATGACATGATAAACAATTAAACAAACTATATAACCATAATCAAGCAATCATGTTGTAGCCTCAACCCTAGAAAGAGGGTGTTTAGCCACTCAGAATCCAATTCGTGATTACAAAATTGATGTAGTTCATACAAGAATTAAGTAAAGAAAAAGTAGAGAATAAGAACCCTAGGGCATCCTCCTCTTTTTGTTCTTGCAATCCAAAAATGTCTAGAAGTGTTTACAATTGAAGCTAAGTGTCTTATTTATAGTGTAGGATAAGTTGCATCCGTCGGGACCAAGGTCCATGGCACGCTCAAATTTTGGAGGACAAGGTCCATTCCACGGCCAAATCGCGGCAAGCCTCTAGCATGGTAGGCCCTTGATGCAACTGCTTGCTGGAAATTGCAGCTGGCTTGCCTCTGTGCCATGCCCATAAATGGCAGCCAGCCTCCGTGACACGGAGGTGTGTTTTGACGTCCATTTCTCACCTCCAATGCAAGCTTTCCACCTTCCTTTATATTTGTTCGTAGGCTTCAATTAGCTTCCATGGCTCCTCCAAAGGTCTCCTATAACAAATCATAACACACATTAGTCCATACAACACAATAGAGCTCATCAATGCACACTAGAATAGGTATAGCTCAAGCTAACAAAACTAATTTTCTCGTCTAAACTCTATTTGATCATTTTGACTCATGACTTGTTCCAAATGCATCCTAAACACTATAAACAAGTAAGTTAGAAACAAAGTACACACTTACATCCTAAATACCTCAATAGTGCCTCAAGTTATCCTCGAAACTAAGCTAAACGTGCATGGATAATGACACTAAGGTGTATAAATATGCCTAAGATCATATATATTATGGAGAATCCTGACATGAGTGTTGAGTCGGTTCACAGCAAGATCAAAGGCAAGTAATTTTACACTCTTAGTTATAAAAAAACTCAAAAAAATAAATAAAAAAAAGGCTTTTGAAATGGTGTACAGATATTTTAAAGGTTCTTTTATGACGCTTCCTCGATACATGGCTACCTTAACATTTTACAATCCGGGAATGATTGTTGAGTGGGAGCACGATGCTACAACAGTGTAGGAGGAGCAAATATTTAAATTCCTTTTTTAGAC
Source organism: Jaltomata sinuosa (assembly GCA_003996215.1). NCBI lineage: Eukaryota > Viridiplantae > Streptophyta > Magnoliopsida > Solanales > Solanaceae > Jaltomata > Jaltomata sinuosa. The sequence continues at coordinate 67,427 of QJPP01003029.1, read as the reverse complement.
ATTTAAATCAAGCATTAATAGATTCAAATATTACAGGCCGGTCATTTTAATAGACGACACTCATATTTATAGTTTGTATGAGATAAAATTATTAATTGCTGTTGAAATCGATGCTAACAATAATATCTTTTCACTTGCATATATTGTAGTTGCACGTGAGAGTTTTGAGTCATGGTCTTGATTTCTTAGTTAATTGTGGAAACATGTTATTTGTGAAACAAAAAAAATGGACTTGTCACGCCTCGAGGTTACCCCCTAGACTTAATACGGGACTTGGGACCACAAGGATCCCAAGCTAACCCTTGATCATAGCATTCTCAAGCATAACAAAAGATAAGCGGAAGCAATCTAAGATAGAAACTCAGAAAATCATAAATAGAAGTCCATTACGAAGTACAACTCAGAAATCGTCTCATAAGGTCTATGTCTGAAAAGCCTCTACTACTATCATAGAGAGTTGTTGGGGAAACACCCCCAACTAACTCGAACATCTGAAAATAAATATGACATAAAACTGAGGTGGAGCCTAGCCCTCGGACTATGAGGACTCACCAATAGCTAAGTAGGAGTGGCCGGATCTCTAGCCACAGATTTGAGTAGGAACACCTGAGTCTGCATCATAAAAGGATGCAGTGCAATATGCGTTAGTACTATGGAATGTACTAAATATGTGAGCAATGCATGAACATGGTGAAAACATGCTAAGTATACTTGAATAAATGAAATCATGCTTTTAAAGAATAACTGAATGCAATGACTCTAAAATATCATAAGCCAAAGCATAATTATAAGTAATAAGTCTGAAATCTGATTTAGAGTCAAATGCAACTTTAATCATAAACTATTTCTGTGGGAGGTTCTATAACCGACATAGACCATGTGAGCTACATGGAATCCGATGTATACGCCCCATCGAGAGGACCCAATGTACCTTGCCAGGAGTACAAAGGCATGACTGTAATGTGATCACCTGAGATTGATGCCCAGCACGGGACTTAACCTACGGGGGCAACGTAGTTCTGGGACTCATGGGTACTATCACCCATCCAACTCGGTGCTAATACTACTCCCAAAAATATACATATAGCTCATATAATACCAATGACATATCTAATGCCAAAGTTGTTCAAAACAAATGACATATCTGATGCAAAGCTAAGAAAAAAACCAATGACATATCTAATGCCAAAGCTAAGAAAAAAACCAATGACATATCTAATGCCAAAGCTAAGTAAAAGCCAATGACATATGTAATGCCAAAGCTATGTAAAAACTAATGACATATGTAATGCCAAAGCTATGTAAAAACCAATGACATATCTAATGCCAAAGCTAAGTAAAAATGATATATCTAATGCCAAAGCTATTTTGAAAAGCAAAAGACATAGCTGATGCTATGCAATTCAAAGTCATAATCTGAAGGCTTTGCTTAGCCATAGCTCAAAACATGCTTTTCATACCAAATTCATACTTGAAGAACCATACATGCAGTTTCTTAAGTTCATAAGTGCCATGATAGCTAATCATGCTAATTTCCTCTTGAAAACATGTAAATTCATGGGTTCATGCTAGAAATCCACTTTCATGCTTGGGCTTTCAAAATCAATGAAAGAATCATAATCAAATCATGAATAATCAATAAGAAACCATGAATTTAAATATAGAAACTGATTTTATAAACTTTTCCCAATTTTGGTTCAAAACCCTAGTTTCATAACTTCATAATTCAAATTCATGATTTGGGATTTTGGGCACAAGGGTGGAAGAAACCCATTACTAAAGACCCACATACCTTAGGTGAAGATTACTCACTTCAATGGAAAAGATTTGGAGACTTGACTTGGAGCTTGGAGACTTGAGCTTGAAGAGGAATTTTCCTTTTGGGAGGAGAATGAGGAACTTGGGATAACCTTAGGGTAATATGGGTGAAAACCCTTCTAAAAGTAGTCAACCCGACTTCACTTAATACATAATAGGGTTGGAAATGACCAAAATGCCTCTAGGAATTAATTGGAAAAAGGCTGGAAATTGGTCAACTTTCAGTGACCACGAGTGGAGTCTAAGACTCGTAGACTTTTCCACGACTCGTGGACTGATAGTCGTGGAAGCTGCAAGAAATTCAACCTGCAGGAGACTTTCTACGGTTCAACAGGATGACTCGTGGAAGCTTCCATGAGTCGTAGAACCTAATCGTGGAACTCAGGGAACTTGACTGACCTCTGATCAACTTCCACGAGTCAACAGTATTACCCATAGAAACTTCTACGAGTCCTGGAAGTGACTCGTGGTTGTCAGTACTAAGGTTGATCTGCAGAACTGGGATCATGAGTCACTCCCATGACTCGTGGAACCTTCCACGACTCGTGGACTTGACCCGTGGTTCCTGGAACTTGGATTTTTCTGAAGTTTTCATCTTGGATAGTTGTATACTTGTACGGGGTGTTACAATATCCCCCCTTGGGATCATTCATCCTCGAATGAAGGCTAGACAAGGGAATTTGAGGGGAAAATAGCTCAACCAAACATCAAAACATAAAAATCAAAGGGTAATCATAAAACCAAAACTTTTCAACTTGAAAACATGATAAACCAACTTTGTAACACATGGATGCATGCTAAAATCATGAGAGGAACTAACGAAGTAAAATCGGAGGGACATACTAAGGAGAAAACTAGTACCTCAAGCTGGAACTGAGTCGGAAGGAAAGAGGTGAGGGTATTTTGCCTTCATGGCCTCTTCCGCTTCCCAAGTAGCTCCTTCAACTAAGTCGTGAAAGCTGAAGCACCATCGTGGTAACCGATTTCCAATTGAAATACAACTGAGCTGGTTTCATGAGACACGTATACATGATGAAGATGTAAAAATGACCAACAGGATAGGAACTAGATATCCAACATGATAATTGGTCTGGGATGAGAGTAAGAACTCATCTAAAACTCATAAGGAACGAACATACTCTAGAAATCGCAGTTAACCGAAAGGGACACCAAACTGAGAGAAGTAGATATACGGGGAAACTATTCTCTTCTGAATACCACTCCTACTGTTTGCAACTAACGACCTCAATAGCGCATATAAAGGTAGTCTAACTACCCGATTCTCCATGTTTAAGCCTATTTTGACTAACCCCTTGCATCTAGAGTTCTAAGAATGGTATTCTTTCTTATCACAACAACCAACTAATCCAGGGCTCCCCAGCCCAAGGGCCACTAGTTGCATAAAACAAATATCCACATGTATCCCATCACGATACTCAAGCTTATAACTATGGTCACCTTATGGTTTCACAGCTTACCCTATTTAAGACTTCTCTCCTCTCCCTTATCATACCTAGGAAGCAAAGATTCAGGGACTTCTACAGGGGGACATACCAGACTATGTCTTCTAACTATTTTGCATGAATAATCCTTACCTCATAATTAACCCACACTTAGAAGTCAAGGTGGAAAAAGTACACTAATAGGGAAAAGGAATTTGCTACCTCCCAGCTAGGCTACTACAAGGCCTTCTTCCCTAACACTTACAACAACATAAACCAGAACATTGAAAGGAAAGAGCAGGATTAGGAGCGTCACGAATGAAGGATTACAGATTGATCTAGACTTACACTTAGCATGATCAAGCCACTCACGGTGGGGCTTGGGGAATTGAGCACAATAGGCATGAGCACTTCATATACTGGGCACGTAAGACTTGAGTTAGTGGGGATCACCACTCCTCGTTATTAAAGGAAAAGATCAAAGGGCTTTAGAATAAGGAAATCATAAGCGTGAATCATTTCAAGAATCAGGTCTGAGCATATACATGGCGTAACATGATTTGATTAGCCATTGAGGTATTTCTGAAGACTGACTGAGTTAACATAACTGAGCATACTGCTATACATGAGTTCACATAAATAACAGACCTCAGGGCATAAAGATGGGATTCATAGACTCGCAGAGTAAGAGTAGAATCATTGTCTGAAGTAATCACTTTCCATTCTAGAATCTGAACATGAGTGTGGGTCTGAAATAGGACCAAGGCGCTGACACACAAGTCATGCAAAAGGTATCATAATGGCAGAAGTATACTTAGGATGCTAGGATGAAAATAAGCTTCTACCTCCCCTCTTAATTTTGTTCTAGCACCCACAAGCATCGCTACCTGAGCCTTTAAAATCTGACTGATTCTAAATTCCACCATCTCCCCCTTAGGTTCATGCTACCCTCCTAAGTCTATAGACCTCTAACCAACCTCTCAAATGAACTGTGATCGTTCTACCCTAACAGAACATACACTACTCCAGAATCTAGCACGAATACCCACTTCCTTTTATAGTCTCTAAGACTCTCCTTCTCCTAAGAGTCTAGGCCTCAACCCTCCTATCCCCACTTAGTTATAGGTCAAGACAACTCACAACCAAACAGGAATAGGGGTCCGGGGGCTATGGATGCATAAAAGAAGAAAATCTGGTGACGTACCTGATTCAAATCCTGCTGGAATACTCTGATCCGTCTCGCTAGGCAATGAAAGGAATTGGTTTGGAGTTGAACATCACAATTCCTCTGCTTAGACGAGGGGCAATCCCTAATCCTATGGCCTAACTGACCACACCTAAAACACCCCTCCTTGCCTGCAAGGCACTCACCTAAATAAAACTTACCACAACTACTACAACAAGGGTACCTCAAGGTCTTCAGAGCCTTATGATGACAAGACTGAGAGTCGAGGGTAGGTGTGCAAACTGAAGATGGGGTTGGTTTGGATGACCTCTGCTGAGAAGATGATTGGTTCTGTGTTCTGGTCTTCTTGTTTTTCCTCTTCCTCTTCTTTAGTTTCTCTTTCTTATTCAACTGAGCTGTCATGGCTTGAGCCAAAATACAGATGGCTTCACAAAATTTTGCATTCATAACTTCATGATCTGGAGTGGTTGGATTAGCATTCCTCGTGGGGTTTCTTTGCAGAGACATTATATGGAATGCGTAAGGAACAGATTAGAAGGGTAAGTAGAGTCAAACTCTATTGCATGATAGTGAACATGAAGAAGTGAAGTTTTTCCTAAAACATCTCATAGCCACCCTCTCATAAGTGTGGCTCGCTTTACACCCATTAAAGAGATTCTACTCGATGCAGATTTCAGACATCCTAGGACTCTTGAACCTGAGGCTCTGATACCAAGTTTGTCACGCCCCGAGGTTACCCCCTAGATGTAACACAGGACTTGGGACCACAAGGATCCCAAGCTAACCCTTGGTCATAGCATTCTCAAGCATAACAAAAGATAAGCAGAAACAATCTAAGATAGAAACTCAGATATCATAAATAGAAGTCAATTACGAAGTACAACTCAGAAATCATCTCATAAGGTCTATGTCTGATAAGACTCTACTACTATCATAGAGAGTTGTTGGGATAACACCCCCAACTAACTCAAACATCTGAAAATAAAAAAGACATAAAACTGAGGTGGAGCCTAGCCCTCGAACTATGAGGACTCACCAATAGCTAAGTAGGAGTGGCCGGATCTCTAGCCATGGATCTGAGTAGGAACACTTGAGTCTGTATCATAAAAGAATGCAGTGCAATATGTGTTAGTACTATGGAATGTACTAAGTATGTGAGCAATGCATGAACATGGTGAAAACATGCTAAGTATACTTGAATAACTGAAATAATGCTTTTAAAGAATAACTGAATGCAATGACTCTAAAATATCATAAGCCGAAGCATAATCATAAGTAATAAGTCTGAAATCTGATTTAGAGTCAAATGCAACTTTAATCATAAACTATTTCTGTGGGAGGTTCTATAACCGACATAGACCATGTGAGCCATATGGAATCCGATGTATACGCCCCATCGAAAGGACCCAATGTACCTTGCCAGGAGTACAAAGGCATGACTGTAATGTGATCACCTGAGATTGATGCCCAGTACGGGACTTAACCTACGGGGGCAACGTAGTTCTGGGACTCATGGGTACTATCACCCATCCAACTCGGTGCTAATACTACTCCCAAAAATATACATATAGCTCATATAATACCAATGACATATCTAATGCCAAAGCTGTTCAAAACCAATGACATATCTGATGCTAAAGCTAAGAAAAAAACCAATAACATATCTAATGCCAAAGCTAAGTAAAAGGCAATGACATATGTAATCCCAAAGCTATGTAAAAACCAATGACATATGTAATGCCAAAGCTATTTAAAAACCAATGAAATATCTAATGCCAAAGCTAAGTAAAAATCAATGACATATCTAATGCCAAAGCTATTTTGAAAAGCAAAAGACATAGCTGATGCTATGCAATTCAAAGTCATAATCTGAAGGCTTAGGTTAGCCATAGCTCAAAACATGCTTTTCATACCAAATTCATACTTGAAGAATCATACATGCAGTTTCCTAAGTTCATAAGTGCCATGATAGCTAATCATACTAATTTCCTCTTGAAAACATGTAAATTCATGGGTTCATGCTAGAAATCCACTTTCATGCTTGGGCTTTCAAAATCAATGAAAGAATCATAATCAAATCATGAATAATCAATAAGAAACCATGAATTTAAATATAGAAACTGATTTTATAAACTTTCCCCAATTTTGGTTCAAAACCCTAGTTTTATAACTTCATAATTCAAATTCATGAGTTGGGGATTTTGGGCACAAGGGTGGAAGAAACCCATTGCTAAAGACCCACATACCTTAGGTGAAGATTACTCACTTCAATAGAAAAGATTTGGAGACTTGACTTGGAGCTTGGAGACTTGAGCTTGAAGAGGGATTTTCCTTTTTGGGAGGAGAATGAGGAACTTGGGATGAACTTAGGGTAATATGGGTGAAAAGCCTTCTAAAAGTAATCAAAATGACTTCACTTAATACATAATAGGGTGGAAAATAACCAAAATTCCCCTAGAAATTAATTGGAAAAAGGCTGGAAATTGGTCAACTTTCAGTGACCACGAGTGGAGTCTACGACTCGTAGACTTTTCCACGACTCGTGGACTGCTAGTCGTGGAAGTTGCCAGAAATTCAACCTGCAGGAGACTTCCTACGGTTCAACAGGAGAACCTAATCGTGGAACTCAGGGAACTTGACTGACCTCTGATCAACTTCCACGAGTCAACAGTACGACCCGTAGAAACTTCTATGAGTCGTAGAAGTGACTCGTGGTTGTCAGTACCGAGGTTGGTCTGCAGGATTGGGATCACGAGTTATTCCCACGACTCATGGAACCTTCCACGACTCATAACCTGACTCGTGGTCCCTGGAACTTGGATTTTTCTGAAGTTTTCATCTTAGATAGTTGGATACTTGTACGGGGTGTTACATGTCTCATCTTTGATCACCATCAGAGATTATTATAATGTGTTTAGTCTTTTGAGTGTTTGAATTCACCCGCCACGTACCATAGATTTTGGGTACGATATTTGAAAGAAAATTTTAATAATTTTTTTTAACAAGGATCTTGAAGAATTAATATGGTTGACCGCTTCTGAGCACCAGGAGAAAAAGTTCAAACAAAGGATGGAACAAATCAATACGTTGTCTCCTGCAGCGCATGTTTGGCTAACTAAGCATCCATTGAATAATTGGACAATCTATAAAGATAACGGTCATAGATGGGGATCTTTGACAACAAATGTATCTGAGTTCTACAATAATTTGTTAAAGAAAGATCGAAAACTTTCTGTGACTGCCATAATTCGCTTGACGTTTAAAACTCTAGTTGATCATTTTATTGAAAGAAATGCTCTTACCGCGGCTTTGGTTCAAAATAATAAGACTTGACCACTTGAAATTAAAAAGAAATTCCTAACATATTGGGAAAGAGCACAACAGCACACTGACATGTTGAATTAGAATACTGCAAGTGAAAGTTTTGAGATTTGTACATTTGCATTCGGAGATAATTGTGGTAATATTCATAAAGTAAATGCAGAAGGCAAGATATGTACTTGTGAAAAATGGAGAAACTATCACATGTCATTCTCACATTCTATTAAATTATGTGAAATGCGTGCCATCTAGCCTAAGACTTTTGTTAGCAAATATTACAGTACCAAACCATACAAACAAATGTATAGTGGTACTTCTTTCTCTTAGGTGATGAGACGTATTGGCCATCAGCTCCGTTTTCTTTAATTACAAATACTGAATATGAGCGATGATATAAAATGCGAAGAAAAAGTCGACGTAAAAATGGTATAGACATTCCTCCTGTTCGTATGGCTAAAAATATAGTATTTACAAGCAAACAGGTCACATCAAAATTCGTTGTCTTAGAAAATAATATGGACATTGCTCCTGCTTGCATGACAGTGTTGTGTGTTAAAGCTTTAGTTATTGTATTCTTTTTTAAATTATGTTGTACGAAGATGTTATTTTTATTTTTATAAATAAATATTATGTCTTTAAATATTGTGCTAGATTTGCAATATAAATTAATTTATTTTCTTATTGAAAAAGCTCAAAAAGGTCAAACGATTTCCATCAAACTGATAATGTGAAAGAATCTTCAATCAAACAGATATCAGTGAATCTTTACTGATATTGTACAAAAATTTTGAACATGATTTTAAAATAGCAGTACAATTTCTGATAGATTCTAAAATATCAGTGAACTTTTAAATCCCAAAATTTCACGTGAATGAATAGTATTACCTACAAGTTTCTAAAACAACATCTTACAGATTCTAAAATGACTACATATCATTTTTACTTTATGTCACTTTTTTTGATTTTTTTCAAGTTTTTATTTTTTTCATATCACATGTCTCTGCAAGATGTGCATATCACATAAAATGACTAATCAAATTTTTATTTTTTTATATCATAAATTATATTATTTATTTATTTATATATTATATATTATATTATTTTACATGTGAATAAATTTTATGTTCTGTGCATTTAATTTTTTTCATAAGCATAATATTTAAAATAGAAAATTATACGTAACTAAAGATTTTATTAAACATATTAAATCTTTGTAACTAATATTATCTTCAAGATTTTTAAAACATAAAATAACTAGTGATATCGTTTGTGTCTCCATGTGCTACAACTAGTTGAATTCTTAGGCCGTAACAATCTTCGAGGAACAAACTCCTCCTCCTCTTTTTCTTCTTCTTCTTCTTCTTCTATCCCTTCTTTTTCCTCCTCTTCTTCCTCATCGCTATCATTGTTTTAAATTTGTGGCTGTGTAAAATATAGATCCGGAGTAAAAATTTGAAATTCTTCAGTCTAAGTAAAAATAGAACACTAATTAAAATCTGACATACAAATATAAATAAATTAATTTCAAATTTAATTGATATTATAAAACTCACATCAACAAACTCTCCTATCGAATGAAGAATTATGTCTAGGAAGTTCAAAAGTGTTGCTTTAAATTGCACCTTTAGAATATTTCGATCTTCAAAAATGTGAGCCGCTATATTGCGCAAAACCAAGCATCATTGCAGGTGGAGTCACATATCCAATTAATTGATGTTATAAAATATTTGAAACAACTGTCGATGATTCACCAAATCCAAAAGAAGGATAATAAGGCTCTACAACACTGACTGGATGGTCCAAAAATATCAACAACATTATCCGCATCAATCAAAGTGTAATATGCACGACACCTACCTCGACGTGAACCACCTTCACCTTTACCCCGACGTGTATCATTTTTAGGCAATGTTTGTCGCTGACGATGTTGAATAGGCACTTCAAGCGGATCTTCGTATTCATTTGGGGGTGCATACTCTGGAGCGAAGCTCAATCTTGTTTTTAATGAGGCAACAGTCATAGACTCCACAGAAATGAAGGTAATTCATTTTGTGTATTGTTTTAATTTCTCAAAGAAATTTAATTTTTCTCTACCATACGAGTCAGTTTGTACTGAATTTCATTTCTGTGTGCCTATAAAATAAAGACAAGCGTTAAAAATATTATTAATATTTAAATATATCAAGTGGCCGAAGGTACCCATCTATGCCTCGTGTTTGTCAGCCATCTGTTGATATCCCATATTCACTATCAAATTAAAATTTTCAATGAACAACTGTGAGTGACGCATATACCATCGACAGTACTCTGAAGGATCAACTAGAATAAGAGGAACAAATCTTCTATTATGCTATTGTCCCCACTCAAACTCCGTCTGCATGAAATATTGTTGATCTTCTTCTATTATTCTCCTATGCTTATTGCGTTTGTAATGAAGTTGGTAATCATAAAAAGTGCAGGGTTTTGATATATATTGAATATAATTGAATTGCCTAATAACCTGATCCACCATATGTCACTCGTGGTATATTTCACAAATAAGTGAAACACGTGACTTCTAAATTGAATAACCCGTTCAACACTATTCGGACAACTCATTAATCATCGCTTCTGAATAAGTTTGCCAGATAAACTATTAACAAAAACACTCAAATATAAAAAATTTAATTTAAATATTTAAATAAATGCAACAACTATAATATTAACTAGAGCTCAGTTCCTTGTTATATAAAATACTATTAGAATCTAGGCTAAATATGTTTAGTGCATTTTAAAAATTACCTGGGAAGCCGTTAAGTTATCCAATACATCCCTGATTATTCTAATTATATTACGCGCCTCATTACGTGCAAATTCTGCTTGTGCAATATTATGATTGTTAATTGCAGGTCGAGATGAAGGTTACAGTGGAATAATGCACTTCCAAACCCACACCTACAATAAAAATAAAATTAAAAGAAGGCCACATAAATGAAAATGGAATAGAAAAGGAAAAAAATATTCACATACCTGTAATAAAGAAAGAAATTCACAAATATCATTCAACTTGCCCAACGACGTACGACATAGAAAATTATATATATATTGCAAGGCAACAACTACTCATGCTTTTCTAGACATAGCACTTAAGTTTTGTAATTCTATCAAATAATTCAAGAAAAGTTTATTGCCAGACTTTTCAGGGAATAATGTTCCGCCACACAATCATAATATATATAACCTAACTCTTTGCTGAACTTCTTCTTCTATTGATTCATCAGTAATTTCTTCTAAATTATCGATATATTCAGCTAATCTTAATATATCGATTATGCTAATATCATTAAAATTGACTTGGGAAGTTTGTCAATGGGTATAATCATAAATCATTTGTTCCATCTCTCCAGTCACATATCTTGCATCATTATTAAGTATAGGATCTCCATTGACTACCAAATCAAACATAATTTCAACATCCTGTAAAGTGATTATAGCTTCATTTGTACGCATGTGAAAGGTATGAGTCTATGGCCGCCACCTTTCTACCATTGCGGAAATGATCTTATGGTCATACGAAATAGATCCTACCTTTACGAGTCCCTTGAATTCACAACGTCCTAGATAACTACGTATGCGTTGATGTAATGAATTATACTTTAAGTGCAACCAAAATTATTCATCAGCACATTATGGATATAAACACGTCTCCTCACCTTTTAACTGTTCAGTCCATATAGCTTGAGATCGATATTTGTTGCATCCTAACACACACGCAAGTGTACGCAATCGTACAAGTAATATAAGATGGTAAGTCCAGATATCGTACCCACAGGGACTTGTCGATTAACTATTTTACTAAATTAAACTAATTTTAATTATTTATTCAAGCATAAAAACTCAAAGGAGAATTTATAATTAACTAATCTAGAAATAAAAGAAGAAGTTAACTAATGAAAAATTACCAAACAAAGAGCAGGTTTTTACGTAATCAATATGATGAAATTGATCTAGGATTATAGATTCACTAACAATCATTTTGAGTAGGCAATTTTATTGACTTATTTATTTATCTAATTATTGATTTCGTGGTTGATTTTACAACTATGATGTCACACCCCGAGGTTACCCCCTAGACGTAACACGGGACTTGGGACCACAAGTGCCCCAAGATAACCCTTGGTCATAGCATTCTCAAGCATAACAAAAGATAAGCGGAAGCAAAATAGATAAATCTGGAATCACATACATAGGTAATCAAGTCGAATAGAAATATAAAATCCGGAAAGAGACTCAAACATTGTCTATGTCTGAAAGCCTCTACATGACATAAGGAGTTGCTAGGACAAGACCCTAGCTAACTCGAAGCACGAAAGTAAGAAATCAACACTCTAAAATATAACTAGTCCTCGACCTAAGAGGACTCACCAACAGCTGACAGAAAGTAGCCTGGAAGCTCTAGCCACGTGTCTGGGAAGGAACACCTGAATCTGCATCATCAAAAGATGCAGCGCAAGATATGCGTCCGTACTATAGGATGTATCGAGTATGTGAGCGATGCATGAACATGATAAAAACTATTTAAAACATGCTTGAAATGAACTTATAACATAAAGAAAGGACATGAAACAGTGTCAAGGTTTAAGACAATAGAACCTAACATAAAGCTTAAGTTTCATAGTATAGAATCATATAACTTAATAGCTTGAAAATAAACATGTGAGAGATTCTTTTAACTGACATAAACCATGCTGAGCTACATGGAGTCCGATGTATACGCCCCATCGAAAGGACCCAATATACATTGCCAGGGTATAGAGGCATGACTGTGGCATGATCACAAAAGAAATCTGATGCCTTACAGAGGGGACTTAGAACCTACGGGGGCACGTAGTTTTTGGACCCTGGGTACTCTCACCCGGTCCAACTCAGTGCTAAATACTACTCCTAATACATATAACATGTGCTCACATACATGTGACATATTTCATGCCAAACTTGTTCATAACTTATTAATACTTGTTCATACTTGTTTATACCCCGGATCGTCATACTACTCATGAGTTTTTAGTTTAGAAAAGGGCTCAGAGGCATTGATGGAACATCGGGTGTCTTGTCTTGCATAATACTTCATAACATGGAAAGACTTGCATACTTCATGACTTGTGTAATTTGCATGGCTCTAGTTCAATTTCATAAAAAAAACATATACTTTCATAGAACATAGGAACTAGGCATGTACATGCTTGAAAATCCATAGGGATGATACTATCAGAATCCAATTTGCTTAAATCAACTTCATGCATGTAGGAATCACCATGATTAAACTTCAATTCATGAAATAAGAGGTAACATATAAAAACCCATGTGAGATCATGCAATTTAATAGGAATTTCATAATCAAATCATGAGAAGATCATATTTAGCAAAACCCATAAGAATTGTAGAAGAACCCTAACTTGAAGATCATGAAAATCAAAATTTGAATTAGGGGTTTTGGGCACAAGAGTTAAATGAACCCAATGTTTATTACCCACATACCTTTGATTGAAGATAACCCACTTGGAAAGACTTAGGAGGCTTGAACTTGGAGCTTGAGACTTGAAGCTTGAGAGAGTTCTTTCTTTTTTGGGAGATGAATGAGGTAATGAGAAGGGACTTAGGCTAATGAGGGTAAAAACCCTTCTAGAAGTAGCCAAAACGACATCATTTAGGAGTTAAAAGGGTGGGTAATGACTAAAATACCCTTGGGACATATTTCAGAAAAATCTGGAAAATGGTCAGTTTCAGGGACCACGGGTCAGTTCTACGGGTCGTCGTTTGAACCACGACCCGTGGTTCCACTCGTGGTTCCTGACAGAAGCTTCAGGCTTCAAAAGCACTTCTACAGGTCAACAGGACAGACCGGTAAAATGAACGATGGATCGTCATTTGGAGTCGTGGTTCCTGGGGACCTAGATGGTCCTTGGTCAAACCACGAGTCAGGACTACGATTCGTCGTTTGGATAATGAGTCGTAGAATTGAGTCGTCATTTCAGAGGGACTTGTCAACCCTCTGATCTGAGTTCCACGAGTGGACAGGACAGACCCGTGGTTTGAACCACGGTCCATAGAACCAACTCATGGTTCCAGACTAGAGACTGAATCAACCAAAGGGAATCACGGTTCTATTCCACGATCCGTAGTTCAAACCACGGTCCGTGGTTTGGACCTATCATTCCTGAAACATGAAATTCTTCTGAGATTTTAACTTAGATAGTTGGTTTGATTTCTAGGGTATTACAATATCTCCCCCTTGGGATCATTCGTCCTCGAATGAAGACTAAACAAGGGAAAACTAAAGTGAAAATAGCCCAACCAGCAACAGAACATGGAAACCAAAGAGTAAACATAAAAACTAGACTTTTCAACCTGAAAACATGATAAACTAACTTCGTAAAACATGGATGCATGCTAGAATTATGAGAGGAACTGGTGGAATACAATTAGAGGGACATACTAAGGAGAAAACTAGTACCTAAAGTTGGAACTGAACTGGAAAGAAAGAGATGACGATATTTGGCCTTCATGGCCTCTTCCGCTTCCCAAGTAGCTCCTTCAACAAGTTGATTTCTCCAAAGAACCTTCACCGAAGCGACTTCTTTGTTCCTCAACCTCCGAATCTGATGATCAAGGATCTCCATGGGAACCTCCTCATAGGTGAGACTATCCTTTACCCCCACATCCTCCAAAGGAACAATCAAGGTTGGATCGCCAACACATTTCTTCAACAAGGAAATATGGAACACCGGATGAAATGCTTCCAACTTTGTTGGCAACTCCAACTCATAAGCATTACCAACTCTCCTCAAAATCCGATAAGGACCTACAAAATGGGGACTAAGCTTTCCTTTCTTGCCAAACCTTATCACACCCTTTATGGGTGACACCTTTAGTAAAACCCAGTCATCAACTTCAAATTCCAACTCCCTTTTCCTCACATCCGCATAAGATTTTTGTCGACTCTGAGCGGTCTTCAACCTCTCCCTAATAAGTTGAACCTTCTCCATAGTCTCATTAACCGAATCTGGACCAATCAAGGCTGCCTCACCTACCTCAAACCAACCAATAGGAGACCTACATCTCCGGCCATAAAGTGCCTCATATGGAGCTATCTGGATGCTAGAGTGAAAGTTGTTATTGTAGACAAACTCGATAAGAGGTAAGTGATCATTCCAATTACCCTTGAAGTCGATCACACAAGCTCTCAACATATCCTCCAAAGTCTGAATAGTGCGCTCTGCCTGGCTGGCTGTCTTAGGGTGAAAAGCTATGTAAGCTTCACTGGGTACCAAGACCTTTATGAAACGATCTCCAAAACTGAGATGTAAATTAAGGACCTCTATCAGAAATGATAGACAAGGGAACACCATGACATCAAACTATATCCCCGATGTAGAGTCTGGCATAATTATATGCTGAATCAGTAGTCTTAACAGCCAAGAAGTGGGATGACTTGTTCATCCGATCGACAATCACTCAAATGGAATCGTGTTGCCTTTGAGTACGAGGCAACCCAGTAATAAAGTCCATATTGATTGCTTCACATTTCCAAGTGGGATGGTCAATATCTTGAATCATGCCACCCGGCCTTTGATGCTCCACCTTTACCTATTGACAGTTAGGACACTTAGCCACAAACCCGGCTATGTCCCTCTTCATACCATTCCACCAAAAGACTTCTTGTAGATCATAGTACATCTTAGTAGTACCCGGATGAATGGAATATCTAGAACTGTGAGCCTCAGTCAAAATCTGTTGTCTCAACCCATCTACATCTGGCACATATAGACGACCCTGATAATGGAGCAAACCATCTCCCCCTTTGGAGAAAACCTCAACCCGCTGCTGATGAACCGCACCCTTAATATGAAGTAGAATAGGATCCCTATCTTGCTTTGCCTTCACCTCCGCTACCAAAGATGATTCAGCACCATTTTGGATAATAACCCCACCTTCGGTCGAGTCCATAAGTCTCACTCCCAATCAGGCAAGTCGATCAACATCTTTCACCAATTCCTTTTTCCCATCTTCAATCAAGGCCACACTACCCATTGACAATCTACTCAAGCGTTCGCCACAATATTGGCCTTACCCGGGTGGTAAAGCACACTCATATCATAGTCCTTAAAAAGCTCAAGCCATCTCTTTTGTCGCAAATTCAATTTCTTTTGAGTGAACACATACTGAAGACTCTTATGATCGGTGAATACATCCACATGCACCCCATACAAATAATGTCTCCAAATCTTCAAAGCAAAGACCACAGCTGCCAACTCAAGATAATTAGTAGGATAGTTCTTCTCATGAGTCTTAAGTTGTCTCGAAGCATAAGCAATCACCCTACCACGCTGTATCAAAACACAACCCAAACCAATCCTAGAAGCATCATAATACACACCAAAATCATCTAGGCCCTCGGGTAGAGCTAACACTAGAGTTGTGGTCAATCTAGTCTTTAATTCCTGAAAATTCTTCTCACACAAGTCGGACCATTGAAATTTTACCTTCTTCTAAGTCAATCGGGTCAAAGGGGCAGCAATGGAAGAAAAACCTTCCACAAACCTCCTGTAGTAACCAGCGAAACCCAAAAAACTGCTAATATCAGACGAGGAAGTGGGTCTAGGCCAATTCTTTACTGCCTCTATCTTTTGAGAATCAACTCGGATAACATCACTAGTCATAATATGACCCATAAAGGCAACTAACTGCATCCCGAACTCACACTTGCTAAGCTTAGCAAACAACTGTCTATCCTTGAGAGTTTGCAACACAACCCTCAAGTGGTCTGTATGCTCCTCCTCACTCCGAGAGTAGATGAGGATATCATTAATGAAAACAATCACAAGCATATCCAGGTACTATTTGAACACACAATTCATCAAATCTATAAAGGCTACAGGAGCATTTGTTAGACCAAAAAATATCACAACAAATTCATAATGACCATACCGAGTCCTGAAGGCTGTCTTCGGAATATCACACTCTCTAACACAAAGCTGATGATAATCGGATCTAAGCTCGATCTTGGAGAAGAAACTAGCACCCTAAAGTTGATCGAACAAGTCATCAATCCTAGGAATGGAATATTTATTCTTGATTGTGACTTTGTTCAACTGACGGTAGTCAATACACATTCTAAGAGAACCATCTTTCTTTCGAACAAATAAAACTGGGGCACCCCATGGAGAAATGCTAGGCCTGATGAAACCCTTATCAAGAAGATCCTTCAATTGATCTTTCAACTCTTTGAGTTCTGCGGGAGCCATTCTATAGGGAGGAATAGAGATAGGGTTTGTATCCAGAAGAAGATCTATCCCAAAGTCAATCTCTCACTCGGGAGGGACTCCAGGCAAATCCTCAAGAAACACTTCTGGAAACTCATTTACAATTGGAACAGAATGAAAGGATGGGGTTTCAGACTCCGTGTCCATAACCCGAATTATGTGATAAACATACCCCTTTGAAATCATCTTCCTAGCCTTAAGATAAGATATGAAGCGACCTTTCGAGGAAGTGGGACTACCTTTCCATTCTAAAACAGGTTCATTAGGAAACTTGAAACTGACAACCCGAGTACGACAATCAACAGAAGCATAACATGCATACAACCAGTCCATACCAAAAATGACATCAAAATCAGTCATCTCCAATTCTACTAGATCTGCTGAAGTGACCCTATGAAGGACTGAGATAGGGCAATTTTGGTAGATTCTTTCAGCTAAGACTGACTCACCAATAGGAGTAGAAACACAAAAGGGTTCTAAAAGCAATTCAGAACAAACTTTGAACTTGCATGCTACATAAGGGGTCACAAAAGATAAAGAAGCACCGGGGCCAACAAAGCATACACATCGAAAGAGAAGACTTTCAACATACCAGTAAAAATATCTGGGGAACCCTCTTGATCCTGACGAGAGGACATAGCGTAAAGGCAGTTCTAGCGCTGACCACCAGAACTAGAAGTTGTGCCCTCCTGGGCTGATCTGCCTCCTGAAGCTACTGGGGTAGACTGAGTCCTACCTCCCTGTCCCTTCCTAGATGAAGGTCAATCTCTGATACTATGTCCAAGCTGACCACAACCAAAGCAACCCTCTTTACCGGCCAAGCACTCCCCGGGGTAATTTTTCCCACACCTAGTATAAACGGGGAAAGAAGGCCCCTTTGCACCACTACCCTGAGACAGGGGATAGGAACCAGATCCCCTACCACCCTAATCATGATGAGTCCTCTGAGCCTGGGTAGGAGCACTAGTAGAAGAATGAACCGATCCTAATGACTTCTTCTGGAAAGAGGAGCGATGTCCGCCTCCGGACCTGTGATGACCAAAACCTGATCCCTCGGATCTAGACCTCTTGTTCTCCCTCGCCATCTCTCTTAACTTGTCACCCTTAATCTGTTAGGAATGAGTCATAAGGACGGAGATGTTCATATCACTCAACAACAAGGTAGATCTACACTATTTCTTTACCACATCAGAAACCCCATATATAAACTTGCTCATTTGATCATGCGGGTTTGCTACCATGGAGGGGGCATACCTAGACAATTGGGTGAACTTCAAGTTGTACTCTTGAACAGTCATAGACCCTTGTTTTAAGTTCACAAACTCCTCCACCTTCACTTGCCTCAACTCTCAGGGAAAGAACCTATCAAGGAAAGCCCTCTCAAAACACTCCCAAGTCATGGGGACCGCGTCCCTCACTCTAGCCTCCTTCCATTGCGTGAACCAAATATGAGCTACATCCTTGAGTTGATAGGATGCAAGCTCAACACAATCAACCCCAACCACTTGCATAACCTCGAAGATCTTCTTCATTTTATTAATAAAGTTGAGTGGGTCCTCACTCACTTTTGAACCCCAAAATTTGGGTGGGTTCATATGGATAAAGTCACAGACTCAGGACACTACCCCACCTTGAGGATGGACTGGGGCAGGAGCCTGCTGGTTGGCCTGAGTGGCCAAAGTCTGGGCTAGCAAATGGATGGCATTTTTGAACTCCTCATTCATGACATCGGGGACCGGAATGGAAGGAACAACATTTCGAGCGGCTCGAGAAGGCATAGCACATCGAGGAAGCATAATCTGAAATGTACAAGATGAGGATTAGAGGAACATAAGAGTTAAGCTCTATCACATGATATGATCATGAAAGAAGTGAATTTTTCTAAGATATCTCATAGCTTCCCTCTCATATGTGTGCCGCGCTTTACACACATGAAAAAGACTCTACGATGCAGCTTCCAGATATCCTAGGACTCTTGAACATGGCTCTGATACCAAGTTTGTCATGCCCCGAGGTTACCCCCTAGACGTAACACGGGACTTGAGACCACAAGTGCCCCAAGCTAACCCTTGGTCATAACATTCTCAAGCATAACAAAAGATAAGCGGAAGCAAAATAGATAAATCCGGAATCACATACATAGGTAATCAATTCAAATAGAAATACAAAATTCAGAAAGAGACTCAAACATTGTCTTTGTCTGAAAGCCTCTACATGACATAAGGAGTTGCTAGGACAAGACCTTAGCTAACTCGAAGTACGAAAGTAATAAATCAACACTCTAAAATATAACTAGTCCTCGACCTAAGAGGACTCACCAACAGCTGACAGAAAGTGGCCTGGAAGCTCCAGCCATGTGTCTGGGAAGGAACACCTGAATCTTCAACATCAAAGGATGCATCACAAGATATGCGTCAGTACTATAAGATGTACTGAGTATGTGAGCGATGCATGGACATGATAAAAACTGTTTAAAACATACTTGAAATGAACTTATAACATAAAGAAAGGAGATGAAATAGTGTCAAGGTTTAAGACAATAGAACCTAACATAAAGCTTAAGTTTCATAGTATAGAATCATATAACTTCATAGCTTGAAAATAAACATGTGGGGGTTTATTTTAACCGATATAAACCTGGAGTCCGATGTATATGCCCCATCGAAAGGACCCAATATACCTTACTAGGGTATAGAGGCATGACTGTGGCGTGATCACAAAAGAAATCTGATGCCCAACAGAGGGGACTTAGAACCTATGGAGGCACGTAGTTCTGGTACCCTGGGTACTCTCACCCGGTACAACTCAGTGCTAAATACTACTCCCAAAACATATAACATGTGCTCACATACATGTGACATATCTGATGCCAAACTTGTTCATAACTTGTTCATACTTGTTCATACCTCGGATCGTCATACTACTCATGAATTTTTAGTTTAGAAAATGTCTCATGAGCATTGATGGAACATCGGGTGTCTTGTCTTGCATAATACTTCATAGCATGGAAAGACTTGCATACTTCATGACTTGTACAATTTGCATGACTCTAGTTCAATTTCATAAAAAAAACATATACTTTCATAGAACATAGGAACTAGCCATGCATATGCTTGAAAATCTATAGGGATCATACTATCAGAATCCAATTTGCTTAAATCAACTTCATGCATGTAGGAATCACCATGATTAAACTTCAATTCATGAAATAAGAGGTAACGTGTAAAAACCCATGTGAAATCGTGCAATTTAATAGGAATTTCATAATCAAATCATGAGAAGATTATATTTAGCGAAACCCATAAGAATTGGAGAAGAACCCTAACTTGAAGATCATGAAAATCAAATTTTGAATTAGAGGTTTTGGGCACAAGGGTGAAAGGAACCCATTGTTGATTACCCACATACCTTGATTGAAGATAACCCACTTGAATTGGAAAAAACTTAGGAGGCTTGAACTTGGACCTTGAGACTTGAAGCTTGAGAGAGTTCTTTCCCTTTTTGGGAGATGAATGAGGTAATAAGAAGGGACTTAGGCTAATGATAGTGAAAACTCTTCTAGAAGTAGCCAAAACGACAGCATTTAGGAGTTAAAAGGGTGGGTAATGACTGAAATACCCCTGGGACGTATTTTAAAAAAATCTGGAAAATGGTCGGTGTTGACACCCAATTTTTACCCGCCGCATTACGAATTAATCTTGAGCCTTTTGAATTTTAAATAATTTTTTGAAATAATTGTTTTGGAAAAAAGGGATAGAACATTTTTCAAATCAGCTTTATAATAGTCTCGAATAAAAATATATGTCTTTCATATTTAATTATATGGAATTTATATAAGTTTACTTAAAGAACTATTTTAAAGTTTAATTTCATAAGAAAATCCTTTTAAAAGATTAAACGTTTGATTTTTCTCTAAATTAATTCAAACTGTGAGATTAACTGAAAAATTAATTTCATAATCGTTAAAGGAGATAATTATGTGTTAAACGTAATAAATATTTCAATTTTTTTAAATTAATCAAGCTCAAGAAGTAATTGTAATTGATTCGTCTCTATTTCAATTCTAGCCTAATTCCTTAAAACTATTTCAATTTTAGCCAAATTCCACCTATTTATTCCTAAATTGGCCACATTTCACAAAATAGACAAAGACTGTACATCATGGATGATCAACTATGACCCAAGCCGATCAACTCCGGTGCTACGAAGGGATACTACGCCTGAAGATGATTTCTTTCCCTGTAATTGCTTTTTCTGATTGTAATCATTTTGCACTTAGTAAAAACATTAAAAATTCCCTATCCTCTTTGTATGAACTACGTCTGACCTGAATTCTCAAGAATGAGATACGTAGGTGGCCTGTGTCAGCTTCGGTCAACCCCTTAGGAAAATTTATCTTTCCCTTTTTATCTACGAACTATGTTTGACCTAAATTCTCGAGAAAGAGAGACGTAGGCGGCCTGTGTCGGCTTCGGTTAACCCCTTAGGAAAATATATCTTTCCCCTCCCTATCTTGAACTACGTTTGACCTGAATTCTCAAGAATGAGATATGTAGGCGGCCTTTGTCAGCTTCGGTCACCCCTTTAATTATTTCCAACATTCTCCCACTTCGAGTGTGGGAACTACGTTAGACCTGATTCCTGCCTCAACGGGATACGTAGGCCCCACAACGGCTCAGTCATATCACCCCAGGAAATGGAAACTGGGGTAGAATGTTTGAGAAAGGAGTCTCAAAAATTCAGAAGATGAAGGTCATTTCCAGCAAAACAAGAGAAGGCTTGTGGATACGTAAACACCACAACGGCTCGGTCATATTGCCCAGGAAATAGAAACTGGGGTAAAATTTTTGAGAATGGAATCTCAAAAATTCAGAAGGCAAAGAGCATCCTCCAGCAAGTCAGAATACAAAATGTGACGAAGAGCAACCAAAGTGAATATCGAGAAAGAATCTCGTAATCCCCACAAAGTCTCAAGTCTCTTGCTAATGGAACCAAAGTGAATATCGAGAAAGAATCTCGTAATACAAAAGCGGTACTTGTGGTTATCCCCAAAAATGGGCACGACCATTTCACTCACAAGTTGTTTTGATTAGCTTCATAGACATTGTCTTTAAAGTTTCTCAAGTTGGACTGTGATCGCTAGTAAAAGCGACATTGTGTATACTAATCGTTTGTCTTGAGCGCAGGTATGCACAAAAGAGTCAGCAGGACAACATTAAAATTAAAGGTGATGTTATTTGAAACTGCTACGCATGAAACTACACAACCATCCCCCTCATATCACATCTGCATGTCGAGAGGACCATGCCTCGAGGGCCATCATATTTGCATGTCGCGAGGACCATGCCACAAGAGCCATCATATTTGTATGTCGCATGGACCATGGCACGTGGGCTATCATATCTGCATATCGAGAGGACCATGCCACGAGGGACATCATATTTGCATGTCGTGAGGACCATGCCACGAGGGCCATCATATTTGCATGTCGTGAGGACCATGCCACGAGGGCCATCATATTTGCATATCGCAAGGACCATGCCACGAGGGCTATTGCATTTGCATGTCGCGAAGACCATGTCACGAGGACCATTGCATCATCATCCACATTATCATTCAATACCGCAGATACACATCCC
This sequence comes from Jaltomata sinuosa, assembly GCA_003996215.1. Lineage (NCBI taxonomy): Eukaryota > Viridiplantae > Streptophyta > Magnoliopsida > Solanales > Solanaceae > Jaltomata > Jaltomata sinuosa. The sequence goes on along the minus strand of QJPP01003029.1, from coordinate 44,719 downwards.
CTGCGAAGACTATTTTCCTCTACCAGTCGGTGGTAAAGAAGATGACATTCATAGGCATCCCTAAGTTGCACTTGCTGCACAGAATCGACCCTTAGCATGCCTATATTTGAGATCGCGTGAGATGGTGGAGTATAATATTAAGGATATCATCATCATCATTATCATTATCATCCTTCATTATGCCAAATCTAGCATTCAGCATATTTATATCCGATATCGCGTAAGACAGAGGAGTTTGATGTTTAAGGGTATATTTGCTCTTTTATTATGCCAAATCTGGCATTCAGCATATTTATATCCGATATCGTGTAAAATGGAGAAGTCTGACATTGAGGGTATATTTGCTCCTTTATTATGCCAAATCTGGCATTCAGCATATTTATATCTGATATTGCATAAGACGGAGGAGTCTAACATTAAGGGTATATTTACTCCTTTATTATGCCAAATCTGGCATTCAATATATTTATATCTGATATCGCATAAGACGGAGGAGTCTAGCGTCGAGGATAGTTACGCACTCTTATTCGAAAGCATCGATCGCCAGGAGATGCAGCTATATTTGATCGTGTGGCAAAGGCCTTGTCACCCCCTATAAGCAAATACCACTTGCCGTCGAGGTCGAAAGCATATAGTCTGAAGGATGTATGTAAGACGCCATCTAAATAGGATGAGGTACTGGATTTCCCCAAAATTAGAAGGCCAAAGGTCGTCTGTAAGTCACAGCGATATCTGAAATCGAATAGTGTGCAAGATTGCCCAAAACTTGACAGACTAAGAGTTATTTGTAAGATGCAGCATTATCTGAACGGATAGTGTGCGAGATCACCTAAAGATGGAAAGTTCAAGGGTAATGCACAAGTCGCGATGATATTCGCAATTGCATAAAGTGAAAGACTACCAAAAAGTTGACAGTCTAAGGGTTATCTATAAGACGCGACATATCCGTGTTAATATTGTGCAGGACTACCCAAAGGCTATCAATTCAAGGGAAATCTATAAGTCTCATTACATCCAAGATCGGATAAAAGTGCAGGATTACCCAAAAAACTGGCAATTCGAAGGACGTCTATAAGCTGCCTCTATCCAAATTCAGATGATGTGCCAGATCACTCGAAATCTGGCAAGCTAAAGGCATCTGTAAGCCGCCTCTATCCAAAGTCGGATGATGTGCTAGATTACCTAAAGCTTGACAATTCAGGGAATAACTGTTAGTCGCGTCGATACAGATGATGTGCAAGATTTATCCTAAAGGAATATGCAAAGACTGCTGTCAATAGACACAAAGGCTATCACGTTCAAGAGAACACCGCAAACGGTTGCAAAGACCGTCATGTCAAACGGCCATAGGGGTTGCCTTATTCCAAGATCTCCACAAAGGCAACCCAATTTGATATCTACTATGGCTATCACATTGATTGTCATAAATGTCGCTATTTCCTAAGACAGAGACATGAAATAATGACATCTTCTTCAAGAAGCAACAAACACGAAAATGAGGTACGATGCAATCTCTCTTTATTGGGCTACTTTACTACTAACCATTTCATTTCAAAAAAATATTACCGAGAACATTTGAGAGGATAAAGATCTCAAACCGGATCAACAGGTACAAAACACGTCAAAAGTACGTCACAACATGAGATTCAAACGTAACCCCAGGATGAGGTATGACAGAAAGACTACCTCCCTGAATAGAATTTTGTTACTACTAATAATTTTGTTTTGAGATGTTGTCGAGAGCATCCAAGAAGGATGAAATTCTCAAAACAAAACCACAGGTGTGGACTACACCAAAAAGGATGCATCACAACGTGGAACCTTTTCTTAGCAGCGAACTGGGACATAGTCCGAAGAGGAATACCAAACTCTTTGGACGCGAGCTGAGGAACGACTTTCACCACCATCAAACCACACCCCTATCATAAGGCATGTGGGTATTTTCCTATCATTGGGTCTTAGTCTCGCATCCAGAGTACTTTCTAAACTCACGTTGGAAGCAATATTCCTTCTTTTCAAATTCGGGTGATGATACACCTCGAGCTTTGGAAATTATGTCCAGGTAAAATCTTAATTATGGATGTGAAGTGCACCATAATCATAGTTGAGAGGTTACAAGCCTCTTTTCTACAGATCAATCATTTGTCACTCATCCCGAGCCAAAGGTCATCTTAACATAAAGATTACCTTTTGCACTGATTGAGTCAAACTACAAGCAGCCTGATTCCTAAGTCTTGGGATATGTAGGCGGGCTCTGTTTTGAAGTGCATTCAAAACTCCCCCCAATCCTCTTACTCCCAGCTTTCCGGTCTCTCCATACTCTGAAACCGGAATAGTTTAGAATTCTTTCAAAAAATCATGCGTAAAATCAAGCATATTGAACTACAAGTGACCTGAATACTCATATAGCTTGAGATATGTAGGAAACTCGATACCAGAGTTTGGCTATGATTCCTTGAAATTCGTGCTAGAACCAATCGCTTTCTGAAGATGAATCTGTGGCCGGATAAAATTGGGAACGACAATTCTCTTTGCCCAGGGTTCATTACACTCACCCTACCCAAAAGGAGGGGCAGTTATTGACACCCAATTTTTACCCGCCAAATTACGAATTAATCTTGAGCCTTTTTTAATTTTAAATAATATTTTGAAATAATTGTTTTGGAAAAAGGGAATAAAATATTTTTTAAATCAGCTTTATAATAGTCTCGAGTAATAATTTATATCTTTCATATTTAATTATGTGGAATTTATATAAGTTTACTTAAAGAACTATTTTAAAGTTTAATTTCATAAGAAAATCCTTTTAAAAGATTAAACGTTTGATTTTCCTCTAAATTAATTCAGAATGTGAGATTAATTGAAAAATTAATTTCATAATCGTTAACGGAGATAATTATGTGTTAAACGTAATAATTATTTCAAATTGTTTAAATTAATCAAGCTCAAGAAGTAATTGTAATTGATTCGTCTCTATTTCAATTCTAGCCTAATTCCTTAAAACTATTTCAATTTTAGCCAAATGTCACCTATTTATTCCTAAAATTGGCCACATTTCGCAAAATCTGGCCAAATCCTCAATAGTCCTTATAACTCCCATATCTGCCAGCCGGTTTGGGCCAGCAAACAATTCCAACCCACCAGCCCATCAACGAATTCCGCAACCCGATCCAGGCCCAACCCAATCACACCCTTATACTCTTCTTCTCATCGCTCTAACAACATATAACAAAATGACCCCTACACCTATCCTTCTTCTTTCTCCTCTCAACAACCCAGAAACACTAGAGGCGCCGCACCTCATTTCCTCTTTCTCCTCACCCATTTCATAAAATCTCGCATGCCACGCACGAGAATCATACCTAGAAGGTACTGAAATCGCTACGTGTCGTTAACACGGGCCTTGCTTCATCCTTTTGAGAGAAATCCAGCCCAAGATTTGTACCCAAATGGTAAAACCTTCCAGCTGGAGCCTTATACCTTTTCAAATTCGAAATCCCTCAAGGGAAATACCCAAAAACCCCTTGAAATTGGTTCTCCCACATTGAAAATTAGTCCAAAAATTTCTCCAAATCTCCCCCTATATAAACCCCACTGATTTCATAGTGTGGTTAAGCTTGAAGTTCGTCTGAAGGAGTTCTTTTGAGTCTTTTGGAGAATCAATCTCTGGATCTTAAGAATTCTGAGGCATTTTTAAGCAGTTTCGGAGCTAAAAACCCTTGTAAAGACTCATTTAAGCATAGGTTTTTTGGCGAAGGAATTCGAAATCTGATTTCTGGCGGCAGTGAGGTTCCCCGATGAGGCACGTAGCCACAGATGCTACTCCGAAGAAGGTAAACCTTTCACTCTCTTGTTTTCATTGTTGTTTCATTTTTTTCTAGCACCATGTATGGCTTAGCTTTTAGAAACTGCTAGTTCTAGATAGATTTTTTAGTGCTAGTGCTTTTTTTTTTTCTGGTTTTAGGCTGACTTTGTTGTGATTATAAGTTTAGAAATCTCTAGTTTTAGGCTGTTTCTGTTCTTCCCCGTCTGACTTGTTTGTTAAAAATGTTCGTAATGAGTTTGAAAGATCTGTTTTATCAAATACCAAAAGTTATGAAGTTTCGTTTTGCTTTGGGGTTTGTCTTTTGCCTGTTTTTATGAAGTTTTCTACAAGGTTATTATGTGGTAATGTATTTGATTAGTTCATAGCTTGAACCATGCCTGATTCTGAACTTCTCTTTATTCCAGAAGTATGAATGTGTTTATTAGGATAAAAGCTGAATCTGAATGCAAGATGTTCTGCTAGCTATTGTCCCTCTCCCTTCTTCCCTTATTATAATGTTTGATTTCGTTGAGTAGAGATTGCTCCTTTTAAATTGTATTGGTTGTTGAATTTCACTGCAAAATCTCTCCTGTTTTAAAACTGGTTCAATTCTTACACTTCTCTAAATCATGCCTGAATGCCAAGCTTCCGTTCATTATCTTAAGATTGAATAGGCTTATCAAGTTTAAATTTCAGAAATATGGTTGCTCTTCCTACTATTTTTATGTAATTATTTTGGAGGTCTTTTCGTTAAAATGAATTGTGAATAGAACAACAAGATCATATTTCTATGTTCATGTGTTCACCTCTGTTATTTGAACATTAACTTGTAGTTATCTGATCCCGAATGGTGGTATGTTAACTGTTAAACATGAGTCTTTTTTTTTTTTTCCCATTAACCATATATGATCCTGTGACTCTTCCTCTAGAGTAGAGTATTTCTTTAGAACAAACGATCCATGGATAAATAATAAAGTGATTCATGTTTGATTCTTTTCCTTTGAGTTTTAAAAGAACGAGATCTGTAAATTGGTGCTTGTCTGAACGAATCTGCATGTTTGTCTCGTCTATGGGTTCATTGTGTATATCATGGTGATTTGATTAAATTCATCCCTTCTCCGGATGCGCCTCTATCATGTTTATTTGTTAAATGATTAGTTCCAATTAGAGCAGACAAGACTTGTTTGCAGGCAATAGCTTTATGCATTTAAAATTGATATATTAAGGTTTGTGTTCGAGTAAATACTAATTACTGTCTCTTTCTTTGTTCTTTGCCATGAAACCGCCTCGAGTCCATCCAGACTCCTCAATCCCTTGCATTTCTTGTTGGGTGAAACCCAACTCTTCTCTTCGAGACAAACTCAGCCAAGTCCTAAAGGGACTGATCTTGCAAAGAGAAATTGGAGCCCATCAGTAGGTTGAAGATAAAAGCAATAGGCCCAAATTCACAAGGATTGCAGCAGCAACAGTAATCGGCCCAAATGGGCTAAAAATGGAAGAAATTGACTAAAAGTCCAATAAATGCTACAAGTGGGTCTTGAAGCCCAAATTAGATTTAGGACAGGGTCCAAATTGCTTAAGCCAAAAGGGCTTAAATCCTTCTCTTATCTTTTTAACTCTTATTTATATTGTTTAGTTAGATTTATTTGTATAATTTGGACCGACTCTAACTTTTAACTTAGTTGGATTATCCCTAAAAAAATAAGTATTTTCTTGCAATTATCTTTAATCATCTACTATTTTCTCCACGTATAAAATAGTTGAAAATGTTATGTTTCAATTGGTTAAAAAACGAGCATGTTTCCTTCCAAATGAACTCTTCATGTGATTCTTTAACATCAAATTCTCCTTTATCAAATCGCTTTCGCTATATTTTCCCAAACCATTCTGAAAATAAGATGTTTTCTCTCTCAAAATTTGCCACACCTTTTCAAGAAAATTACAAACAAACCAAATCTTTGAAAAGTTAGTCAAAAATAAGTTGTTTTCAAAAAAGTCCGGATAACTGTGAGTTAGCGGATATCCCGAGTGCCTTTAAAACTTTCTCGGGATATTAATAGGAGCCCATAATCTCTTTATTTTTGAAATCTTTATCTGTTTTAGATTTTGGAAATATTTAAAGGTTTTCTTAATTTTCCTTTAATTAATTAAGTGGCGACTCTTCTTTGTTTTGAAATTATTTTGAAACTTTGACTAGATTTTCGAAATAATTTTCAAATACAAGTTATTTTTTCCCGTAAAACAGAAATGGCGACTCTGCTGGGGATAATTCAACTAGGTTCTAATCTTATTGTTTGAAACTAACTTATTTGACTAACTATTCAGGTTTGTAATAGATAGTAAAAGTAGTTATTTATAATTTACGTGTTTAATTTTTGCAAATTATAAATTGTTATTGCATTCATGGCATACAGGTTCCGCCAAATGGTAAAATTAGAATACATCAGGAAAAAAGTGATTACGCATGTCTTTACTTACGGATGTATGCATGCGGTCCGGGAACACTTTGGGGTGAACACCCATCCGAACAAGTAGGGTCAATAGTTCAGCATTTAGGCCGTAACATTTAGCAACCAAAAAATATTTAACCCAACAATATCAAGAGGGTGCTATTGCTCCTTTCTTTTTTTCTTTTTATTTATTAATTTCCTAGTATTTTACTTACATTGAGAGGCAGAGGTTGACTATAAACTTCATCTCTCTCTGGACCTCAGGGAGTTTTTCCAGAGCTGAGCGAAGTAAAAAACCGATGAGATTATGGAAGTCAATATTCTTGCATTTATTGCTACTGCACTATTTATTCTAGTTCCTACCGCTTTTCTACTTATCATTTACGGGTCACTTCTCTACTTAAAAGACCAGAATTTTCAAAAAGATGAGCAATTAGTTTGTTCCAGGTTGGCCGACACTTGTTCATTGTTTCAGCCCACAGTTGTCCACTCGGGTTCTTGGTCTCTTTTCAAAACCCACTTTAGTCAAACTAGCATAGAGCGAAACCAAATCTCAAAATAGGCATTGACCTAAGACGTCTTAATATCCAAGGGATATTAAGACATTAGTAAGATCACTTTGTGTTTGAAAGGGCCCACGGTCCGAAAGAACAATCATCCCCTATGTGCTCGATTGAAGGATGTGATGTCGAGTTGTATGAGCTATTGTCCCTCAGGATTGGGATATATTTAGATAGTCTTTTATTTTAAATATTGTCATCCGAAAGGCGTTCAAAATTTGCAAGGAGTACAAGAAGTTCGAGAACGAAGGACCAACCACGACTGCCTAGTTTAGGATTGTACCCCTGCGTGGGACTGATTTTGATGTACATTCCTTTTCCCACAATGTTGTACCCCTATTTTGTTTAATCAATATGAATAAATATATTTTGGGGCAATGGAACGTTTACAAATGACATACACATCCTTTAATTCGTTAGGCCTACCTTTGGCATAAAAAGTTCACATATCTATATAGGACGCGCTATGAACTGTTATATGATATAACTGTCTTACGTGTTTATGTGCGTTGCTCGAAACAAAGGTGAATTGATCCGCTCCTATATTTTTAAACCCATAAGCAGATTATAAGCCCACCACGCAAGGTCCGACCAAAATCATTTTTGGAGTTCTTCAAATTTCCCTAGAAAAATCCAAAGACTTTTTAAAAATCATTTTAAGTCTTATTCTGAAAACGAACTCACAATATCCGAACTATATCTTTTCAGGACCCGTTCCCTATCCTTAAGAAATTTTCATTTCCCCACTTCGACAAAGATACAAAAAAGGTTTAGAAGACACAAGACTCGACAAGTCAAATCTCCTGATGAAATCTACCTACCCCAAAATCGATCATGTCCGTCGAACCCTCGAGCCAATAAATACCCGTGGATCAATTTGCCTTGATGAAAAGCAACTTTATGTGTTTCTTCCCGGTCGGATATCTTGTATTGTTAATCACTAAGGGGTTCTAACATATCAGCCTTTGAGTTGTTTTTTACTTCAACAGGTAATATAAATTGATCTGTGTTGGCAAAATTGGCTGAACATCCCTACTTCACCCGCTCAAAGGCACAAATAGATTCCTCCTCTAACTCTCGCTTCGGTAAGGGTAAAATGACTGATCGTGAGGAAGAGAATGTCTTGGCCGTGAGAGATAATGTTATCGCTGGACAAAGCAAAATGATTGCGAAACTTGCAAGAAAATTGGAAAAGATGCAAGAAGTGGTGCAAAGCCAAAGATATGGCAATCTTGACTATTGCAGCCAACACTCCAACTCTGGGCAACTCTCAGCCACCTTTCCAGATTCCTTCACTCAACTCTCCATTGACTGAAAATCAACCAAGAAATATCCTCCCTGCCTCCGTGCCTAGACCTTCCAACGAACCCCTCTCCAACAACCCTCCTCATATCGGATCCTCATATCAAATCCATACTCCTCCTATCTAGCACACTAACCAGAATAACAACCCAAGTGCCTACCTTCCACAAAACCTCCATCTGAATTACCAGAACACGCCACTAAACACTTACAATTCCCATAATAACTATCCCAATGTCACCAATCCACAGAACTATACCCCCACATATCCAAATGTCATTCCACATGACCAACCCCCGCCTATGCAAAACATGCCATCAACCACTTTCCATGCTATGGTAGAACTATACCCCATTCTCCAGAAAAGCCCTGAGCTTGACCACTATGAGGAGAAGGAGAGAGAACTGAAGTCTACAGAGGAGAAACACGACCATGACATGGCATAGATAAAGGAGGAGATAGCCAGGATTAGAAAGTTCCAAGGTTTGCCTTACGAGAAAGGCTATGATTATGATGATCTCTGTATCCATCTAGAAGGGTTTAAGGTTCCCAAATTTGAGACCTTCAACGGTGTTGGGAATCCTGAAGCCCATCTAAGAAGCTACTGCGATCAGATGGTCGGTGCCCAGAAGAACGATGCTCTATTAATGAGGCTTTTCAGTCAAAGTCAATGGTTCACCTCTCAAGAACTGAAGAAATGGTCCAGGTGGAGTAACCTAGCCCGAGACTTTGCTCAATGGTTTACAAACAATGTGGAAGTCATCCCAGATCGATACTCTCTAGGGCGCATCAGGCAATAATCGAATGAAGACTTTAGAGACTATGCTTATCGATAGAGAAAGGAGGCGGCGAGAGTTTGGCCTCCCATGACAGAAGAAGAGATAAGCGCGGTGTTTATGCGCGCTCAAGAGTCAGAATTTTATGACAAGATGATATCAGCGGTTAAAGCCAAGTTTGTCGACCTAGTTAAGATTGGTGAAATTGTAGAAGAAGGTCTCCATAGCGGCAAGATTGTTAAGGCTTCAGCCTCCTCATGATCGGCAGGATTTCCTCGAAAGAAGAGAGAAGAGGGGTCTTCAATATCTTCCAGTCCCAGCACGAAACCAAAGAAGCCCTTTGGAGCCAACCACAAAAAATCACTTGTTCCAACAACCCCTCCCCCAGCACCACAAAACCCTCAACCAATTTTCTATACTCAGCCTATTTTCTAAGCTCCACAACCAAATATGCAACCCATTTACCAAGATCCATAACCAAATGTGCAACCCACTTACCAAACTCCTCCCCAAAACTTCCAAGTGTACCAAAAGGCTCCCGGGAACCAGAATAATCTCCAAGTTCCCCTTCCCGCCAATGCTAATCTCCCTCTTCCAAATTTGGAAAAGAAAGTTCCTCGAACTTTTACCCAACTAGCTGAAACCAGAACTCAGTTGTATGAGAGATTAAAAGTTGCCAGGTTTATTCAGCCCATTCTACCCAAACTTGCAAATCCTGACTCTCATTTCTTCAGGGCTGACCGACATTGTGCTTATCATTCCGGAGGAGTCGGACATGATACTGAAGATTGCACCAAACTGAGGCACAAAATTCAAGATTTGATTGATCAAAGAGTGATCACACTATAAACCGCACCAGCCAATATTAATAACAACCCGCTCCCAAATCACGGAGGAGCCACTGTTAACATGATAGAGGTCGATGAAGAATGGGTTTTGAGAAAGTCTATAGTGCTGGTTAGCCCTAAAAAGCAGGAAATGCCGGAAAAAGCTATAGCTACTTTGAGTATTGCCGAACTACCTTTTGAAGGGTTAATACGCAACAAGGCCTTGCACGTCACTGTCAAGTATCAAGAGAAGATTGTAAATGAAGTTTTGATTGACGATGGGTCGGGTCTGAATATTTGCCCATTGTCCACACTTACTAAGTTGGCATATGATTTGGGAAAGATCTACCAAAGGAGTGTCAACGTAAGAGCCTTCGACGGCGGTCAAAGAGACACTATTGGAAAAGTCAGTCTATACATCCAAATGGGACCTGCTGAGTCTCATACAGAATTCTAATTCATGGATATTACCACCAGCTACAACTTGCTTTTAGAAAGACCATGGATCCACAGAGCGGGAGCCGTGCCATTAACTTTGCATCAAATGGTAAAGTTCATCTGGGAAGAGCATGAGGTGGTGATCCACGGAGAGGGAAGTCACTTGAGCTGTCCTAACGGTTGTGTCTCTGTGATTCAATAAGTCCCGGGGGGAAGTGATTTCTACACAGTAGAGATCGTCAATGCGACTGGAGAGGATCTTGCTCCTCAAACTCCCATGCTGCCAATCTATAGAATGCTTGCGACCATGATGCTAAGGAGCAGGTATGAGCCAGGTTTTGGATTGGGAATAAATTCCGACTGTATGACTGAACCCATAAGCATTCTCGAACAACCAACCAGGCATGGCTTAGGGTATGTGGCCCGAGAGGACAAGGCGAGAGTCAAAAGAAAGAAGCAGTTAGGACTTCCTAAGCAACTTCCTCACTTATATTAGTCATTCCCAGTGCGTATTGGTCCTCCAAGCGATGGGTTAGAGGATGGAATAGGGGATCTGTTTGAGGAATGTGATGCTATAACAGAAGAAATCCCTGAGGCATCCATGATTAGGGATGCCAGGCTCGGCAAAAAGCTACAAAATTGAGTCGCAACTCCCCTCATGACTCCCCATTTATCTGGGTAGACAAAGACTCTATTTTTTTAAAAAATCGGTGATGATCCGGATGAGGCTCCATGACCCACCCTTTATGTTTTCAATTTCCTCGTACTATTTTACCGCTTTCCAAAAAGCATAGGTTCGTACTCGTGCGAGTCATAGCCATAGTTTGTAAATATTTTTGGATTCCAAATGAAAAGCCTCCCTTATTGCGAAAACTTTGTTATTTATTTGCTTGTTATTATATAACTTGTTTATGATTTCAGTGATAATAACTTAAAACCTATCAATGTCATGTCATGCCAAATGCTGAATGAGCAAATCAGAGTAAAGCCCCGCTTGAAAGAGTTTAAGGTGGTCAATTTGGGAGGCAATGGTCAAGTTGAAGAAATCAGCATCGGTGTTCATTTGTCAAAAGCACAAAAGAATGAACTTATCAGTCTACTCAAGTCATACATCAACATTTTTGACTGGTCCTATAATAATAGGACAAGGAGCACAAACATCATCTCCCAAAATTTATTGGTCACTCCAGAATTCAATCTAAGGAATAGGAAGTTAATCCTTCCCTCCCACGAGACAAAGGAAAGTTTACACCAAATTGACAAAGACTGTACATCATGGATGATCAACTATGGCCCAAGCCGATCAACTAAGATGCTACGAAGGGACACTACGCCTGAAGATGATTTCTTTCCCTGTAATCGCATTTTCTGATTTTAATCATTTTGCACTTAGTAAAAACATTAAAAATTCCCTATCCTCTTTGTATGAACTACGTCTGACCTGAATTCTCAAGAATAAAATATGTAGGTGGCCTGTGTCGGCTTCGGTCAACCCCTTAGGAAAATTTATCTTTCCCTTTTTATCTATGAAATACGTTTGACCTGAATTCTCGAGAATGAAATACGTAGGCGGCTTATGTCAGCTTCGGTCAACCCCTTAGGAAAATCTATCTTTCCCCTCCCTATCTTGAATTACGTTCGACCTTAATTCTCAAGAATGAGATACGTAGGCAGCCTTTGTCGGCTTCGGTCACCCCTTTAATTATTTCCAACATTCTCCCACTTCGAGTGTGGAAACTACGTTTGACCTGATTCATGCCTCAATGGGATACGTAGGCGCCACAACGGCTCGGTCATATCACCTCATGAAATGAAACTGGGGCAGAATTTTTGAGAAAGGAATCTCAAAAATTCAGAAGATGAAGGTTATTTCCAGCAAACAAGAGAAGGCTTGTGGATACGTAAATGCCATAACGGCTTGGTCATATTGACCAGGAAATAGAAATTGGGGCAGAATTTTTGAGAAAGGAATCTCAAAAATTCGGAAGGCAAAGAGCATCCTCCAGCAAGTCAGAATACAAAATGTGCCGAAGAGAAACCAAAGTGAATATCGAGAAAGAATCTCGCAATCCCCACAAAGTCTCAAGTCTCTTTCCAATGGAATGAGATTCATCATGAAACCTTTAACTGGGGCAGAAATTTTGAGAAAGACCACAAAATTTCCACCAGGCTTCATTCAAGAATTTAGAATTAAAAAGAGTTCCCCAACATCGAGGGATCATAATCTACTTCAACAATCCCCAGTTATAACAAAGTCCGATGGGGATTAATCCCCAGCTATGGCAAATTTTTGAAGAAATATTTTGAACTCCCCAACTAGGACGACAGAGGATCTCCAGAATCCGTCAATAGTATGTCAGAAATATCAAGGCCTCGATTAAAGGACATTCGTTGAGCTGGCACATGACATGATGGGCAGAGACCGTTTCAAACTATCCCTTTTCAAAACCTCTATTTTACAAAGAGCCGATTTGAAAAATCGTTACGAAAACTAGTTTTACTCCTTATAATGTATTTTGTCTTATGTCTACCATGGCCTGAGGAGAGTCGAGGGTGACGAGTACCCAAGATTGGAAGGCATCCAGAGAAGACAAAACGAGGAGCAGAAGGTCGAAGGAGGTCAACACAGACCAGTTTTGGCAAAAAACTAACAATTTTTCTGTGGATGCAGGTTGTCCCCAAAAGTATGTTAGAAAGCATTCCCTCATTATCCAACGCATTAAAAGAAATGAAACGAGACCAGACGCCCAAAAATTTGGCGAGAAAAGCCAAAGTAGGAAAGAAGCCAAAGATGGCAAAAGTACCTAGAATGGGCGAATCTTCTTGTAGTTCACAGAAATTACCAGGTAAAGAGAGATTGACAAAGTCCTCAAGTTCCTAAACGAATTAGGATATTTTGGTCAGTTTCAAATTGGGACACCAAACAAGAGATCGACGTCATTCTCTGTCAATCTCCAGCAAGTCAGAAATTATCAAGAACAGACGATGTTCAAAAGCGGTACTTGTGGTTGTCCCTAAAAATGGGCACAACTATTTCACTCACAAATTGTTTTGATTAGCTTCATAGACATTGTCTTTAAAGTTTCTCAAGTTGGATTGTGATTGCTAGTAAAAGCGACGTTGTATCTACTAATCATTTGTCTTGAGCGCAGGTACGCACAAAGAAGTCAGCAGGACAACATAAAAATTAAAGGTGATATTTTCTGCAACTGCTACGCATGACACTACACAATCATCCCCCTCATATCACATCTGCATGTCGAGAGGACCATGCCACGAGGGCCATCATATTTGCATGTCGTAAGGACCATGCCACGAGGGTCATCATATTTACATATCGCGAGGACCATGCCATGAGGGCCATCATATCTGCATGTCGAGAGGACCATGCCACGAGGGCTATCATATTTGCATGTCGCGAGGACCATGCCACGAGGGCCATTATATTTGCATATCGCGAGGACTATGCCACGAGGGCTATCATATTTGCATGTCGCGAGGACCATGCCACGAGGGCTATTACATTTGCATGTCACGAGGACCATATCACGAGGACCATTGCATGATCATCCACATTATCATTCAATACCGCATATTCATATCCCCTGCGAAGACTATTTTCCTCTACCGGCTGGTTGCAAAAAGGATGACATTCATAGGCGTCCCTAAGTCACACTTGCTACGCAGGATCGACCCTCAGCATGCATATATCAGAGATCGCGTGAGACGATGGAGTCTAACATTGAGGATATCATTATCATCATTATCATTATAATCCTTCATTATGCAAAATCTAGCATTCAGCACATTTATATCTGATATCGCGTAAGACGGAGAGTCTGACATTTAAGGATATATTTGCTCTTTTATTATGCCAAATCAGGCATTCAGCATATTTATATCTGATATCACGTAAGACGGAAGAGTCTGACGTTGAGGGTATATTTTCTCCTTTATTATGTCAAATTTGGCATTCAACATATTTATATCCGATATCGCATAAGACGGAAGAGTCTGATGTTGAGGGTATATTTGCTCCTTTATTATGCCAAATCTGGCATTCAACATATTTATATTCGATATCGCATAAGACGGAGGAGTCTGACGTCGAGGATATTTACGCACTCTTATTTGAAAAGGTCGATCGCCAGGAGATGCAGCTATATTTGATCATGTGGCAAAGGCCTTGTCACCCCCTATAAGAAAATACCGCTTGCCGTCGAGGTCGAAAGTATATAGTTTGAAGGATGTCTGTAAGACGCCATCTAAATCGGACGAGGTACTGGATTTCCCCAAAATTAGAAGGCCGAAGGTCGTCTGTAAGTTACAGCGATATCTGAAATCGGATAGTGTGAGATTGGCGAAAACTTGACAGACTAAGAGTTATCTGTAAGATGCAGTAATATCTGAAACCGGATAGTGTGCGAGATCACTTGAAGATTGAAAGTTTAAGGGTAATGCACAAGTCGCGATGATATCCGCAATTGCATAAAGTGCAAGACTACCGAAAAATTGACAGTCTAAGGGTTATCTATAAGACGCAACATATCCGCGTTGATATTGTGCAGGACTACCCAAAGGCTATCAATTCAAAGGAAATCTGTAAGTCGCATTACATCCAAGATCGGATAAAAGTGCATGATTACCCAAAAACTGGCAATTCAAAGGATGTTTGTAAGCCGCCTCTATCTAAAGTCAGATGATGTGCAATATCACTTGAAATTTGGCAAGCTAAAGGCATCTGTAAGCCGCCTCTATCCAAAGTCGGATGATGTGCTAGATTACCTAAAGCTTGACAATTCAGGGAATAACTGTTAGTCGCGTCGATACGGATGATGTGCAAGATTTACCCTAAAGGCATATGCAAAGACTACTGTCAATAGCCACAAAGGCTATCACGTTCAAGAGAATGCCGCAAATGGTTGCAAGGACCATCACGTCAAACAGCCACAAAGGTCGACTTATTCCAAGATCGCCACAAAGGCAACCCAATTTGATATCTACGATGGCTATCACATTGATTGTCATAAACGTTGCTATTTCCTAAGACAGAGACAGGAAATAATGACATCTTCTTCAAGAAGCAACAAACACGAAAAAGAGGTACGACGCTATCTCTCTTTATTGGGCTACTTTACTACTAACCATTTTGTTTCAAAAAAATATTGCCGAGAACATCCGAGAGGATAAAAATCTCAAACTGGAACAACAGGTACAAAACACGTCAAAAGGACATCACAACACGAGATTCAAACGTAACCCCAGGATGAGGTATGACAGAAAGACTACCTCCCTGAATAGAATTTTGTTACTACTAATAATTTTGTTTTGAGATGTTGTCGAGAGCATCCGAGAAGGATGAAATTCTCAAAACAAAACCACAGGTGCGGACTACACCAAAAAGGACGCATCAGAATGTGAAACTTTTTCTTAGCAGCGAACTGGGACATAGTCTGAAGAGGAATACCAAACTCTTTGGATGCGAGCTGAGGAACGACTTTCACCACCATCAAACCACACCCCTATCATAAGGCATGTGGGTATTTTCCTATCATTGGGTCTTAGTCTCGCATCCAGAGTACTTTTTAAGCTCACGATGGAAGCAATATTCCTTCTTTTCAAATTCGGGTAATGATACACCTCGAGCTTTGGAAATTATGTCCAGGTAAAATCTTACTTATGGGTGTGAAGTGCACCACAATCATAGTTGAGAGGTTACAAGCCTCTTTTCTATAGCTCAATCATTTGTCACTCATCCCGAGCCAAAGGTAGTCTTAACATAAAGATTACCTTTTCCACCGATTGAGTCGAACAACAAGCAGCCTGATTCCTAAGTCTTGGGATATGTAGGCGGGCTCTGTTTTGAAAACTCGACTGCATTCTAAACTCCCCCCAATCCTCTTACTCCCAGCTTTCCGGTCTCTCCATACTCTGAAACCAGAATAGTTTAGAATTCTTTCAAAAAATCGTGCATAAAATCAAGCATCTTGAACTACAAGTGACCTGAATTCTCATATAGCCTAAGATATGTAGGAAACTCGATACTAGAGTTTGGCCATGATTCCTTAAAAGTCGTGCTAGAACCAACCGCTTTCTTAAGATGAATCTGTGGCCGAATAAAATTGGTAACGTCAATTTCCTTTGCCCAGGGTTCATTACACTCACCCTACCCAAAGGGAGGAGCAGTTGTTGACACCCAATTTTTACCCACCACATTATGAATTAATCTTGAGCCTTTTTGAATTTTAAATAATATTTTGAAATAATTGTTTGGGGAAAAGGGGATAAAATATTTTTCAAATCAGCTTTATAATAGTCTCGAGTAACAATTTATGTCTTTCATATTTAATTATGTGGAATTTATATAAGTTTACTTAAAGAACTATTTTAAAGTTTAATTTCATAAGAAAATCCTTTTAAAAGATTAAACGTTTGATTTTCCTCTAAGTTAATTCAAAATGTGAGATTAATTGGAAAATTAATTTCATAATCGTTAAAGGAGATAATTATGTGTTAAACGTAATATTTATTTCAAATTGTTTAAATTAATCAAGCTCAAGAACTAATTGTAATTGATTCGTCTCTATCAATTCTAGCATAATTCCTTAAAACTATTTCAATTTTAGCCAAATCCCACATATTTATTCCTAAAATTGGCCACATTTCGCAAAATGTGGCCAAATCCTCAATAGTCCTTATAACTCTCATATCTTCCAGCCAGTTTGGTCCAGCAAACAATTCTAACCCACCAGCCCACCAACGAATCCCGCAACCCGGTCCAGGCCCAACCCAATCACACCCTTATACTCTTCTTCTCATCTCTCTTACAACACATAACAAAATGACCCCTACACCTATCCTTCTTCTTTCTCCTCTCAACAACCCAGAAACCCTAGAGGCTCCCCACCTCATTTCCCCTTTCTCCCTCACCCATTTCGTACAATCTCGCATGCCATGCACGAGAATCGTACCTAGAAGGTACTGAAATCGCTATGTGTCGTTAATACGTGCCTTGCTTCGTCCTTTTGAGAGAAATCCCGCCCAAGATTTGTACCCAAATGGTACAATCTTCCAGCTGGAGCCTTATCCCTTTTTAAATTCGAAATCCCTCAAGGGAAATCCCCAGAAACCCCTCGAAATTGGCTCTCCCATATCGAAAATTAGTCCGAAAATTTCCCCAAATCTCCCGTATATAAACCCCACTGATTTCACAGTATGGGTAAGCTTGAAGGTCGAATGAAGGAGTTCTTTTGAGTCTTTTGGAGAACCAATCTCTGGCTCATAAGAATTCTGAGGCATTTTCAAGCAATTTCGGAGCTAAAAAACCTTGTAAAGACTCATTTGAGCATAGGTTTTTTGGCGAAGGAATTCGAAGTCTGATATCCGGCGGTGGTGAGGTTCCCCGATGAGGCTCGTAGTCCCAGAAGCTGCTCCGAAGAAGGTAAACCTTTCACTCTCTTGTTTTCATTGTTGTTTCATTTTTTTCTAGCACCATGTATGGCTTAACTTTTAGAAACAACTAGTTTTGGATAGATTTTTTAGTGCTAGTGTTGTTTTCTTCTGGTTTTAGGCTGAATTTGTTGTGATTATGAGTTTAGAAATCTCTGGTTTTAGGCTGTTTCTCTTCTTCCCCGTCTGACTTGTTTGTTAAAAATATTGGTAATAAGTTTGAAAGATCTGTTTTATCAAATACCAAAAGTTATGAAGTTTCATTTTGCTTTGGGGTTTTTCTTCTGCCTGTTTTTATGAAGTTTTCTACCAGGTTATTATGTAGTATTGTCTTTTATTAGTTCATAGCTTGAACAATGCCTAATTCTAAACTTCTCTTTATTCCAGAAGTATGAATGTGTCTACTAGGATAGAAGCTGAACTTTGAATGCAAGATGTTCTGCTAGCTATTGTCCCTCTCCCTTCTTCCCTTATTATCATGTTTGATTTCGTTGAGTAGAGATTGCTCCTTTTAAAGTGTATTGGATTTCACTGCAAAATCTCTCGTGTTTTAAAACTGGTTCAGTTCTTACACTTCTCTAAATCATGCCTAAAAGCCAAGCTTCCGTTCGTTATCTTAAGATTGAATAGGTTTATCAAGTTTAAATTTCAGAAATATGGCTGCTCTTGTTAATGTTTTTACGTAATCGTTTTGGAGGTCTTTTCCTTAGAATGAATTGTGAATAGAACAACAAGATCATGTTTCTATGTTCATGTGTTCACCTCCCATTGTTTGAACATTAACTTGTAGTTATCTGATCCCGAATGGTGGTATATTAACTGTTAAACATGAGTCATTTTGTTTTATTTCTTCCCATGAACCATATATGATCCTGTGACTCTTCCTCTAGAGTAGAGTATTTCTTTAGAACAAATAATCCATGACTCAATGATAAAGTGATTCATGTTTGATTCTTTTCCTTTGAGTTTTAAAAGAACGAGATCTGTAAATTGGTGCTTGTCTGAACGAATCTGCATGTTTGTCTCTTCTGTGGGTTCATTGTGTATATCATGGTGATTTGATTAAATTCCTCCCTTCTTTGGATGCGCCTCTACCATGTTTATTTGTTAAATGATTAGTTCAAATTAGAGCAGACAAGACTTGTTTGCAGGCAATAGCGTTATGCGTTTAAAATTGATATATTAAGGTTTGTGTTCGAGTAAATACTAATTACTGTCTCTTTCTTTGTTCTTTGCCATGAAACTGCCTCGAGTCCATCTGGACTCCTCAATCCCTTGCATTTCTTGTTGGGTGAAACCCAACTCTTCTCTTCGAGACAAACTCAGCCAAGTCCTAAAGGGACTGATCTTGCAAAGCGAAATTGGAGCCCATCAGCAGGTTGAAGATAAAAGCAATAGGCCCAAATTCACAAGGATTGCAGCAGCACCAGTAATCGGCCCAAATGAGCTAAAAATGGAAGAAATGGACTAAAAGTCCAATAAATACTACAAGTGGGCCTTGAAGCCCAAATTAGATTTAGGACAGAGTCCAAATTTGTTGAGCCAAAAGGGCTTAAATTCTTCTCTTATCTTTTTAACTCTTATTTATATTGTTTAGTTAGATTTATTTGTATAATTTGGACCGACTCTAACTTTTAACTTAGTTGGATTATCCCTTAATAAATAAATATTTTCTTGCAATTATCTTTAATCATCTACTATTTTCTCCACGTATAAAATAGTTGGAAATGTTATTTTTCAATTGGTTAAAAAACGAGCATGTTTCCTTCCAAATGAACTCTTCATGTGATTCTTTAACATCAAATTCTCCTTTATCAAATCGCTTTCGCTATATTTTCCTGAACCATTCTGAAAATAAGATGTTTTCTCTCTCAAAAATTGCCACACCTTTTCAAGAAAATTACAAACAAACCAAATCTTTGAAAAGTTAGTCAAAAATAAGTTGTTTTCAAACAAGTCCGGATAACCGCGAGTTAGCGGATATTCCGAGTGCCTTCAAAACCTTCTCGGGATATTAATAGGAGCCTATTACCCATAATCTCTTTATTTTTGAAATCTTTATCTGTTTTAGATTTTGGAAATATTTAAAGGTTTTCTTAATTTTCCTTTAATTAATTAAGTGGCGACTCTTCTTTGTTTTGAAATAATTTTGAAACTTTGACTAGATTTTCTAAATAATTTTCAAATACAAGTCATTTTTTCCCGTAAAACAGTCAGTTTTAGGGACCACGGGTCAGTTCTATGGGTCGTCGTTTGAACCACGACCCGTGGTTCCACTCGTGGTTTCTGACAGAAGCTTCAGGCTGCAGAAGCACTTCTACGGGTCAACAGGACGGACTCGTAGAATGAACGGCGAATCGTCATTTGGAGTCGTGGTTCCTGGGGACCTAGCTGGTCCTTGGTCAAACCACGAGTCAGGACTACGGTTCGTCGTTTGGACGACGAGTCGTAGAATTGAGTCATCATTTCAGAGGGACTTGCCAACCCTCTGATCTGAGTTCCACGAGTGGACAGGACGGACCCGTGGTTTGAACCACGGCCCATAGAACCAACTCGTGATTCCAGACCAGAGGCTATATCAACCAAAGGGAATCAAGGTTCCATTCCACGACCTATGGTTCGAACCAAGGTCCGTGGTTTGGACCCGTCGTTCCTGAAACATGAAATTTTTCTGAGATTTTAACTTAGATAGCTGGTTTGATTTTCGGGGTGTTACAAATGGTCTTCCGAGCCTCTAATTGCCTATCCAGAATAGCATCACAACTACATCATTGAACAGGGATGTGACATCTTATTCTGAACGCATTTATATATCTTCCCATATAAACCAAACAAGGGGTTCTAAGTATATTCCTATCTTAGTCGCGAACCTACTCTTTACGTTACAAAAGATAGGCCTTGCTCCCTATATTCTTCGTTCTATCCCAATGATTTTTCTTCCGAGTTCACAAAGAGATTATAGATTTATTTTAATGGTAGCTAAGCATTAAAATAGTAAGCACAAGAATATAAGAACAACTAATATGAAAAACAAATAATCGAATCAATCGTCTACTTCAACAATCATGTAATTAGCTACCACAATCCTAAAACGAGAAGTTTAACTCCACATAGACATGGAGCAATTACAACAATTCATCCAAAGAAAAACGTAAAATAAATAATAAAGGAGAAGAAAAGATGAAACTAATATTCTCCGGCCTCCACGGGGGCTCCTAACTCTTCCTAGGTTAAAAGTTGGGTAAAAATCGTGATTTGATATGTATTTATAGAGTATGAGAAAAATAACCCCTTTTCCTACTTGGATGTGGAGTAGAAAAAAGCTGGAATTTTTTCGGGTTAGGCTCTGGCGCACCGCGCCACCATAGCGCCAACTTCAGTCTTTTGAAGTTTGAGGCCTGGGGCGACGCGCCACCAATGCGCCATCCACACCCATCAGTAGTTTGGGGGCTGGGGTGGCGAGCCAGCAGTATGCCACAGCCCAAATTTTCTTCTTTTGCTCTCTTTTTCTCCCAAAACTTTGCTAACTCCTTTCCAATGGTTTTATGCTTCCCTTTTAGCTCTCATGGGTTGTTTTTCTCCATATTTTCCCTGCAAAGCATCTAATTACATATATTAGCTCATAATCAAGAATATGCAAATAATCATAGGGATATACATCATTTTTGCCCTCTAAACAAGGCTAAAACATGGGTAAATGAGGCAAGCGGGGGTATAAATACGCCCAAGATCAATATTTTTATTGTAGTGTTAAAACATCTTATACAACTGGACCAGAATTTACGTTAACTTGTGGAGGTTCCATACCTAGTTGTAAATAAATTTGAAGTGTGTTATTTAGTTAAAATGGTGAGAAAATAATGATAATTTAAAACTAATATAAAATAACATACAAAAATATACACAAAAATAATATACAATTAACATAAACATGTAAAAGATTATTATAAATGCATAATTTTTGCAAAAATATCTCAAGATTTATGCTTCAACGTATCTCAAAGAAATCTTTACGTCTTTATGAATTCAATGAAAATATGAAGAAGTTAATTCTTACCATCAAAGCAAATATATCAATATGACGAAGAAGATTGATATATGATTTTGATATGTAAAATAGTATTTATAGGAGAAGATAGAAGAAATAAACAAATAATCAAAAAGGAAAAGGACAAATTTTAGGAGAGACCACCTTTTCATATTTTTGTGTAATATTTTAGAAATCTTTTTTGTTTTTTTCTTTGTTTTAGAATTTTGGAAGATTTTGTTTTTAGGTAGTGAATGTGATATGTGATATTTCTTAAAACAAATAAAACACAATTTTTTTAAAAAATAATAACAATAATGTTGACAAAACGTTCACAAGGGAGCATTGTCGAAAAAAAAAACTTAAAAGTGAAAATCGTTCACATGTAGATGTTTTTTAAAAATAAAAATAAATTACACACACAAATTGTTCATGCTTGAAAGTTTTTTTTAAAAAGAAAAAGAAAAAAAAACACTCAAAATCGTTCCCATCTGAACATTTTCAAAAAAAATAAAAAAATATCGCACACTCAAATCGTTCATGTATGAACGTTTTGAAAAAAAAAATGGTCCTCACAAAATGTTCACATGAGAAGGTTTTTTTTAAAAAAAAGATTTTTCCAAATGCAAGTCGTTCACGTTTGAACGTTTTCTTTTAAAAAAAAAAGTACCCTTGGCCCTCATACATGGCAAAACGTTCACATATAAACGTTTTCTCCCTTTTGGTTTTACCACGGATAGAGTTGTCCTTTTGACATTTTTGATCCAAAAATGACCATTTTGGTCCAGGAATCGGATTAGAAATTGCTATTTTATCTGATGCAGTTAGCTCTCTTCCCTGACCGCACTTGTTACATAATTGTATGACAGCTATCCTAAATGCCCTTTTAAAGCTAAAGATGCTAAACTATACAGATCATTTACTCCATTGTTGTTGATTTTACTACAAATAATGCGTGTAAAAGTGTGTTCTTAACTGTTGGATTAAGGCCTGCGGTGGAGGATCGATTGCCAAACGTGTGCAAGAGATCAGAATCTAATGACAATAAATACATGGCATGTACTTTGGCCCTGGATATATATCCAATAAAAGATATCTGCAAGAATGTTAGAGGTTCCTTCTTATATTTTATTGCTCACCGTCTCTAACAAAATACCTCAGAGCCTGCTAATATGTGCAAACAATGAAGGTGGACTTGGTAAACATGGTGCTCGTTTACATTTACTCACAACAAATACTTGATGCTACATACACTATATTGTGTCTTACAGAGTGATGTTATCTCATAAAAGTATTCATTTCACCACCATTCAGTCATTTATTAATATTTGCGGGATCAAAAGCAATTCTCAGTTTAGTTTCCATCCCTCTCCCTCGATTGAAGATCAAATAAATTTAAGAAAAAAGGACATTTTATCAGTCATCTTTTCCTCGCTAAACTAAGACCATGAAGATGGATAATATGTGTTCTGTGGCAATCCACATATTAGTTGCCAAATACTACCAAGGCTACGAAAAAAAAAAGTTTATTAAGCAGCAAACTTCTGAGAATTCGCCAACTTCAGAACGTTACTACGATACAGCAGTGGAACTAAAATAAAACAATAGAGAGTGGTTTAGAATCAGAGAGAGAAAGAGAGATGGAAATGGTGGTTATGCATAATTGTTGCTGCTATAGCATACATTAATTGAATCATCAATAATCCAGTTCAAGGGATTACAAGAATTACAGTTCCATTGTTTATAATTGGAATGTTGCACCAACATGGGCTACCCAACCTACTGAAAGAAGATTAGTTACAATTTTTACTTTAGGGAATGTAATAGATGGGATTTGGAAGCTTGAATGAGCGATTAGACATAGAGGAACCTATCAGATCACTCCATTGATCTCCTGAGTTGCCCACTATTCGGAACCCCTCTTCTACCATCTCGTTTCGTCTCTCTGATTTATAGGTTGATGCTGTTTTGCCATGGTCCTCCGAGCCTCTGCATAGAATCATTAATCAAAATTTCAATCCAGCATTTATGTAGATTACATAGAAAGGCATGATACGGTAGGCACATTGTACTGATCTGTGTCCTGACTATAAAAAAGCAAGAGATGTTTTCAGATACTAAGTGCAACCGTGGAGATTTATAGAGTCCACAAACATTCCCTACAACTAAGCATCAATATGTTAATGAATTATCTCACACATTCAACCTCCATTCTGCAAAAAATTAAGGATCTAGACAAAATGAAGTTGATCATGTCTTATTCTTCAGAAAGAAGAAAACGAGAAAGATTAATTCATCTGCCAACACTAATCAATCATCATATGGTATCAGACCATGTCATGGATAGGTGAAATAAGCAAAATGTGGCCGAGCAAACTAAAAAAGGAATTTCACAAGAACAATCTGCAGTACAGTAAAGTTTAATTCAACAGGAAAAATGCATCAACTAAATCTACTTGCCAATGTACACCAATGTGAAATCGCATTTTGATTGGGGAAACAGGAATTTCGCTTAAGTTATCAATTCTTGGAAACTATTGAATGAAAGTACGATTTTGCAGAAAATATATGCACATATAAGAAATCTTGGAAATGGAAGCACCTAGATTAGAGGTAGTCAGACATACAGTTGTAGAGTTAGATTCCTATATACATGTCCAAAGCATTAACCTTTAGAGATTAATGTTTCATTGATGAAGAATCTTGGAAATGGGGGCAAGCCGAATATTTGTATAAAGTTCAAGCTGTTGACTTACCAATAAAGTTCAAGAGTATACACACAATAAAACTTCAGCAACCAACCAAACATATAAAACAAGAAGCAAAGCTTTACTGCTTTCATTTAATGGAGTCGTGCGGTCCTTCCAAGATTAGTAACAATTTGCCTTCATACATGTCAAGTCTTAGTAGGACAAAAATGGAAATTAAATACAGGACTAGCAATGGCATGGTTGACAAAAACTCTTATGACATGTTATAGAAACATAAATCTAGGCAAATTCCATTCTGAATGTTTCCTATCTCATGTATGTTTTCCAATTTTTATCACCAGGAATGAAATCAACAAACTTTATTCATAAAAGCATAGTCATTTACTCACCTCAGAATGAGCTTGTCCCAATCGTGGAATCCAGCATTCATCAAATTCTCTACCGTAACACTTCTATGTCTTTCGCTGCGCCCAGTCAGCAAGAAAACTTTGAATCCCAGACTCAGAACTTCTTGATAAAGCTTCAAACTGGACCCTAAGGCTGGCGCCGTCCCATTCTCAACCCATTTATCGAATTCCACACCATCAAAAATCTCCAATCTACAACATAGAGATCAACACAAACCACCACTAGCTTAGTATTACACATAGTATGATGCCAAAAAGGAACCTTATGAACAGTAATATCTAAAATTGTTCAGAAGCAGAACCATATCTCTAAGTAAAACAGAAAAAATCCCCTTCAAAATGGAAATTAGCAAAACTGATACTCAATCTATCTCATTTTGACTGAACAGGGAATTTTTTTATTATTAGACAGTTTTAAAAAGTTTAGTAGTATCATACAACAACATATCCAATGTAATCTCACAAGTGGGTTCTGGGGAGGGTAGAGGAGTGTACGCAGACCTTGCCCTAACTCGTAGTGATAGAGAGGTTGTTTCCGATAGACCCTCAGCTTAAATAAAGCATGCCAAACAATTTGAAAAAGGGGATACATATATGGGAGCAATAACAACAATGAAATAATGTGAAATGGAGAGCAAGTATCATAGGGAAGTAAGTTTAACAACAATGCAAGGGAAATTAGTGAAGAATCATACCCATAAGCATGATCGGAATAATAGGGAAGATTAGAAAGCAAAGTTTCGTCAACATCAAAAACCCACACATCTTTTCCATCAGCTCCCAAATTCACAGTTTTTGCATAGGCTACAGCCTCATCTGAAACCCTATCAATGTCCATCTTATAACTCGGACCCACAATATATTGCCTCACATGATCAGCACATTCCTCTGGAACTGTCTTCCATGGGCTTAAATTATTAGCTTCAACAGCAAACCTCCAACTCGTACACTTCAACTCAAGTTCATCATCCTTGTAATATTCCTTCAATTGGGGTTCATTATTTTCAGGATACTCGATAATCAACGGCCTAGGAAAGACATGGGAGTTGAGATTTTCAGTTCCAATGGCGAAGCTAAACAACACCAAGAAAATGAAAATTCTCAAAATTGTCATTCTGGGTATGAAGTAAATTCTTCCAATTTCCACACGTCTGACGTCCCCAACAAATGGTATAAAAAGAGATGCTTGATGGGTTTTCTTGATTCGGATATAAAAGACCTTCAAATTGTAAAGAGTAACCCTAGTTTTGTCGAGACAGATAATAGGAAGAATAAGATTATATGGGTAGCAAAACTTGTTAGTGAAGTAATGGAGTCAATGGAAGGGGGATAAAGAATACGTATCTATAGTTATACATACGCGTACAGGACAGGAAATTGTGGTTAGAGAAGCAATGGTAGGTGGATGCTCAGGCCAATAAGATTGCTTCATTGCCTACGGACGTTAACGTAGGTTAGTGCCGTTTTAATATTCCTTCTTTCTTTTTAATCCAAAGTATTGTGATTCGTGCGTTTCCTTTCCCACGTGGTTCTTATTTTAAAAAAAATAAAAATATACTATTGCACATAATCCGGGAGGCTACTCTAAGGGAGGCAACGGAACCGGGAGGTGCCGGTACCGGTTCCGGACCGTCCCGGTCCATTACCGGTTCGGTTCCGGTCCGGTGGACTCCGGTTCCATCCGGATGAGGGGTGGGACGGAAGGGGTAACGGGACGGAAGGGGTGTAGTTACCGGATCGTCCCGGTCCGATCCGTCCCGGTACCGGTCCGGTCCGGTCCGGTTCGATCCGGTGGACGATTTTCAATTTTTTTTTTTTTAAAATAGCCGTTGGCAACGGCCAGTGGGCCCCATCCAACGGCTATAACAGCCAAACAGCCCCCCAAAACACCCCCCTACCCCCCAAACTTTTTTTAATACCCCAAAGTTTTTAAAAATACATTTTAGTCCTAAATTTTAACTATAAAAACCCCCCACCCCTTCATTATTTATTACACAAAATTTCTTCTTCTTCATCTACTCTCTCAACTCTCAATCTTCTACTCTTCTACTCTCTATTCTCTGATAGTCTCTATTAAATTGTTAATTTTATTTGTTGGATTATTTTGGAGCAATTTTCAAGCTTCAAGTTTCATCTATCAATTTCGGCTTTTGGTTATACACGTCTGTTTTTACGCAGACGTTTGGTACATTCGTTCCAACTTTCATCTCTTTACTTATTTATTTTTTTGCATTAAATTTTTGTATTTATTTATTTGCTTACTATTAATATTTTAATATGGAATCCGGTGATAAAAATGTTGGTCAAGGTAAAAAAATACTTTTTGGTAGGTTGACTAATGCAGTAACCGGAAAAACTAAAGTCGGTAGTTCTTCTAAATCCAAATCTAAAACTAGACAACAACCTGAATTAAGAATAAATACGGATGATTTCACACATGTTGATGAAACTCCTTTTAATATTGATAGAAATACTCAATTAGATCATGAATTTTTACAGATAAGGTTTGGTAATTTTAATGAAGAGCTAGATGAAGAAGTAGAATATGATAATGAATATGATGGTAATGATACTTATTATGATGATGAAACATAGCCGCCTACGGCTACTAGTCCCACTCCTGCTCTCGCTCACACTCCCCCTCCCCCTGTACATCCTACTAGGGCTAAGCCAAAGGCTGAACGTCCTAAAAAATCTGTTGTGTGGCAATTTATGATTCAAAGTGATGATAAAACTCAAGCTATTTGTCAAGTATGTAAATATATTTTGAATCATAAAACTATGGGAAAGTCGGGTGGGACGGGACATTTAAGAAATCATTTAATGGGATGTTGTAAAAATGAATTTTTGCAAGCTCAGGCTATAGCCGATGCAAAAAAATATGGTACTCCCCTTCCCGATGCATCTGTAGGAGTAGGGGCCTCTAACATGATCCAATCACAGTTAAACCCTTCTAATGTTGCTGGCCCTAGTACACATCGCAGTTATAGTAGAGAAAGAGATCTTGAAGAATTAGCTAAAATGATTGTTCTTTGTGGCTTGCCTTTTAGTTTTGCTGAAAATCCCGGTTTTGTTCATTATATTCAAATAGTGTATAATCCTTCTTTCACAGGTTTTTCAAGAAATACTATTAAAAAAGCTATTTTTGATTATCAAGGACAACATGTACAATATCTTCGTTGTTTATTTAACTATAATACTTGTAGAATGGCTATCACTTCTGATATGGGTCGTAGTCCTAATGGTAACGATTATTTCACTATTACTGGTCATTGGATTGATGAAAATTGGAACATGCAAAAAAGAATTTTAGGTTATAAATGTTGTGAAATGCTGAAACCCGGTAGTTACATAGCTCAAACTATTATAGATGTTTTACAATTTTATGGAATTTGTAATAAAGTAATTAGTGTCACCCTTGATAATGCTTCTAATAATACAAATGCTGTTGATAAACTAAAACCGGCAATTTGCCCTATTTATATTGACGGTTTTCATATTAGGTGTGCTGCACACATATATAATTTAATTGTTAGAGATGGTGGAGCAATGTATAATAATGGTTGTATAAAATGTGAAGCTGCATGCCATTTTATTTTTAAATGTCAAGTAAAGTCTAGGCGTGTAGAGTTTGAAAATCGGTGTCGTGAATTAGAACTCCCCCCTAGAAAAATTCCAAAAACTGTGTCTACTAGATGGAATTCTTTATATGCAATGCTTAAAGTTGCTTATGAATATAGAAAGCCTTTACAAATGGTTTGGAATGCTCACAATTCAGATATTGATTATAGAATTACTGACACTGATTGGAAAGAAGTATATGAACTTAAAGAATTTTTAAAAGTTTTTTATTTAGCTACAAAACAAATATCTAGACTTTATTATCCAACTATTTGTTCAGTTTTACCAAATATATGTGCTATTTCTGATAAATTTTTTCAATACAAAAATATTCCACGTTTTAAAGATTCTATTAATGCAATGATTAAAAAATTTAGAAAATATTTTTTTCCTATTCCTCAAATTTATTTAACTGCTTGTTTATTAAACCCAACTTACAAAGAAATAGGTGCATCACGAATGGTTGAAAGAATATATTCAAAATTAGATATTTTAGAGATTATATATCAGCAAAGTATCCAAGGTGACGAAGTTGCCGAAGAGGACAAATTACCTAGTTTGTCCGATGTTAAAGATAGCATAAGAATTGAAGCTAGAAAATTGTATGACTTGTATAATTCTAGTAGAATAAATGATGAAGTACATAATGTAGAACCTTCAAGTTCTAGGCGTAGATATTCAAATGAAGATGATATTGATGATATGATGGAAAATTATCTTGGTCTTACTTCTAATGAAAGGAATGATTTTGATGAATATCTTAATCAGGGAATGGAAAGCATTAAGGATGCACAAGGCAAACCTCAACTTTTGGAATGGTGGAAGACTCGCGGCAAGTCATTTCCAAAACTTCAACCGGTGGTTCGAGATTTGCTAGCTATTCAAGCATCTTCAGTAGCTTCGGAGGGCGCTTTTAGTGCAGCAAGATATCAAATTGGGGAGCATAGGTATTCATTAGCATCGGACAGCTTGGAGATATCGGTATTGTTTAGAGATTGGATCAATGCCGAGCGAAGGAATTATGGGCGTCCTAGTTTACCTGTCCAATTTGAATATGATATAGATAATATTTTGGTAAATTCTAGTGAAGACGGCATGGATGCATTGGAGGATCAAGCACAACAACCACTTCCAGAAAATGTTACCAGGGAATTGTTAGAAACTCTACGGAAAGACTATTTTCAAGGATTCAAATATTAGTATGATAGTTCGAGGCCTAATTCAAACAGAACCCTTCCTAGAAGGTGGCTGCGTAGATTAGGTTCTCTTCTAATATTTGTAATACAAATTGTATTATTTAATTTTTATGAATAAAATTATAGGCTATTCGCTTTAATTTTTTTTAATTATTGTCTTCAATTTAATACAAGTCTTTTTTATATATTTCAATTTTTAAATGTTTCAAACTTAAGTTACAATTTGAAATTTAAAAAAGTTGTTTAACAAATGATAGTTTAAAAAGTTTCAAACTTAAGTAAGTAAGTTATTAACTTAAGACTTAAGACTTAAGACTTAAAAGTTTAAAAAGATTTTAAGAGTTTAAAATTTGAAATTTAAAGTTTTAAACTTTTAGAGTTTAAAATTTAAACTCTAAAAAAAATCTAATTTATTAAGTTATACTTTTAAAAGAAATATAAAATAACTTACATATTTTGAAACTTTTTCAATTATAAATAATCAAATTTTAATTTAATTTAATTTTTTTTTAAAAAAAGATCGGGACCCGATATACCGGTCCGGAACGAACAAGGGAAAAAATCCCGGTTGTACCGATACCGGTACCGTCCCGGTTCCCGGCCAACCGGCGGAAGGATGCGCTGGTACCGATCCGGTTCTGGTTAATACCGGTCCGGTACTACCGATGCCGGTGCCCCCCATAGGCTACTCCAACCCATAAAAATGTCCAAATCGATTCAATTCTCTTAGCTGTCAAAAACAAATATCCCTTAAATTATGAGTAACCAACAGAAAACACACTAGTTAGGGGTTAATTACTTCCTCAAATACTAATTTTTTAAATTATATTTTTATGAATAAAATGGATTTTTTCAGGTACATGTTCGTGTATCTGTGTATCTGAATTTCATAATTTTATGTATATTTTCATGTATCTGCGAATTTGAGTTTCATAATTTCATATATATTTTCATATATCTGTGAATCTTCGTTGGAGCAAGCAACAATGAAGCCTAAAAAAATCAAAATATTAAGGGGTTGTTTGGTTGGAACAAGTTATTCCAGGATTAATTATCTCAGAATTAGCTATTCCGAGATAAGTTATCCCACCATGTATATGAGATAATTTATTTCACCATGTATATGAGATAACTTATTTCATCACTATGATAAATGGTGGAATAAGTTATCCCGGACTTGACAACCAAACAAAACACTAAAATTTTATCCCTGGACTATTTTTTATCACACCAAACGACTCCTAAGAAACCAAGCTTAAAAAGTCAGTAGCAATTAATTGTAATGAACCTCAAAACTCCCACCACTGAAACCCATGATCTTGAAAAGAAAACCAAAGAAAAAAGCCAAAATATTCCAAGATTGATTCTGTGTCTGATTCAGAGGACGTGAAAAGGAGCAAGAAGAAAGATAAAAAGCAAAAAGCTTTGGAGTTGGATGAAGAGAAGAGTGATACAAGCTCAGAGATATTCGAGACGGTAGACTTAAAAGAAAAATAAAAGGCTAAATTTGAGGAGGAGGAGGAGGAAGCAGAGAGGCAGAAGAGAGAGGAAGGAGAAAAAGAACTTTTGGGAATATTTATCAGATTTGGATACATCAAATTGGAAGAAACATATTAAGTAGTAAGAGATTATGTAATTAATTTAAAGTAGAGAATGTAGTTATGGTGAGGATGTGTATGATTATTTAGGTAATTTATTCTTAAATTATCCCTGCATGGGAGGGGAATGATAATTTATCTCATTTTGGACCATCTTGACCTTATTAGTTATATTAATTGAGTTAGGCCTAAGATTCAATTCTTATTATCAAGGAAATTGAAGTATCTTGATTATTATGTCTTGTTCCTATCCTTTCCCTCTTATTTTTGAGGGTACTGTGATTTAAACGGTGGAACTTTACTATCGGATCTATACTATCGTATCTTAGATAACAATTGAAGGTGAAACTCAATCTATCTCTCCTCCTCTGTGAGGTTTTTTTTTCTTGTCCCTGTGACAAGTTCTTTATTTTCCAATCTATAGTTCAATTAAAATTTCTTCATCATGGCATCTTCATCACACCAAAACACAGAGGTTGCAGACCTTGCAGATATACATAGGCTTAAATCTCGAGGACAGAGAGCGTGATGACGTTAAACTTCCCAATGACCTAGAGGCCCCCAATGCGAATAGCGGTGAAATGTTCGCGCTTTAGTATTTGATAGGTTGTGTCTACACTGATAAATCAATTCATGTCCCATCCTTTAAAAATTTATCGGGAAAGATCTGGCGGCCGGAAAAAAAGATGGCTATCAAGGAACTTGAAAATAATGCTTTTTGATAAAAAAATTTCATAGCAGGGACTATGAGAGAATTTTGGCGGATACTCCTTAGAACTATCAACAAAACCCAATATTGCTATGACCGTTACTGCCAGGGGAAAACCCTAGGCAAGTGACACTTACGATATTAGATATTTGGGTTCAGATTCATGGTATAATTGCAGGCTTATGATTGAATCGTATTATGAAGGACATTGGTAATTTTTGGGTGAATTTTTATCGCTAAATGAGAAGAATATGAATTTGATATGAAGATACTACATAAAGATTGGGGTTCACATTGATATTCATAAATCTCTCAAGAGGAAGATGATTATCAAGCGACAACGAGGAGAAGCGATTACAATGACATTTAATAAGTATGAATGACTAGGTTATTTTTGCTTTTTTGTGACTTGATAGGTCACACAGATAAGTTCTGCCTAAAGATATATGATTTTGCCAATATTACTGAGGATCAATATATTCTCGGAGCATCGCTAAGAGCAGACAATCGTACCGCCACCATAGGTGGAGCACAATGGTTAGTTGAAGAAGAACTGTCGAAAAATAGCAGAAATTTTAATATGGCCTATTCAAATTTCTCGGCAGATTTCACGGGATTTGAATATTATCCCAAGACTACTCCAGGTAACAAAAGCTCGGATACCATGGATACTATATCGCAGGAAAATATGGCTATTGATAAGGAAAGTACAATAACTCATGAGCCGAATAGTCTGCATGAAACTGCAGGAAAAAAAGGGATCGAAAAAGATTACATAATGAATCTGAAAATTCATCAGCTTTAGTTTTTTCAATAAATGAATATAGGGCGGGCTGTAGTTTCCAAACCTGCTAATCACCATGAGTTCCCTTGTATGAAATTGTCGTGAGGTTGGGAACTTACGAACAATTTCAGAGTTGAAGGACCTAGTCCAGCTTAAGAGGCCTAGTGTAGTTTTTCTGCAAGAGACAAAATGTGATGAACCCGCTATAAGTAATGTGTGTGACAGTGTAGGCTTTAAAAAATTTACGTGTATGAAAATAGAAAGAGTATCATTGTTTTGATATGAAAAAGATATTTGCATTGTCCTTAGCCAATGCAAAAAAATTTATTGATGTTGAGGTGCGAGCCCCTGGTGTTATAAATTTTTGCTTTACTGATTTTTATGGATGCCCGAATCTAATCAAAGAAAACATTCATAGGGTATCCTGAAGTTGCTTAAAAATATCTCTTCCCTGCCTTGGTGCATTACCGGTGATTTAAGTGATATTCTAGTGTATGACGATAAATTGGGCAGAATCCAACAATTCGAGTGGAGAATTGAAGGGTTTCGACAGGCCATTCAATATTGTGAGCTACATGACCTTGATTTCATAGGATCACGATTTACTTGGGAGAAGGAAAGAGGGACTAAAAATTGAATATCGAAGAGCTTCATAGAGACTTCGCAAACTGGAGTTTGTAAAGAATTTTTTCTAAAAATTTTATGTATAATTTTGAAACTGCTACAAGTGATTATATGGTCGTATTTATAGCTTTGGACTTGCAGTTGATTAAGTACTCCCCAAAAAATTTAAATTTGAGAATTTTTGGCCAAAAAAAATTGATATAACAGAAGCAGTGAATGAAGCTGGGTAAAGACGGCGTGGCCTGTCGGTTAGGGAACAAATTGAACAATGTGAAATCTTTCTTTTTTCATGAGGAGAAAATAAGAAAGAGCAACTTTATAAGAAGATGAGACAAGCAAAAGAGCAAATAACACGATTGTAGTAAAGACCCGACTCGTGGCGCTCTTTAATACTGCTAAAGATGCTGATGTGTATTGGTGTGAACGAGCAAAGAAATTTTGATTACAAAAAGGGGATATAAATATAAGATATTTTTATCTCATAGCCTCATCGAAATGCGAGGAAAATTGTGTAACTTGACTAAAGAATGATAGTGGTGTGTGGCTTGATTGGGATACATGATTGAAGGATCATATATATGACTATTTTTATACATTGTTCACGACACATTAAGGACATATGGATGACATATTGACAACTTTTACATGCAAGGTCATTGATATGCAAAATCAAGAATTAATTCGGTCTTTTTAGATGATGAGGTGAAGATGGCAATATTTAGTATGCACCCAGATAAAGCACCAGGTTCTAATGGGTTGATTTCTAGGTTCTTTCGACATTTCTGGCATATAGTTGGAAGCGAATTCTCTGTTTCGTGAATGATAATTTATACACCCAGATAAAGCATCAGGTCCTAATGGGTTGATTCCTAGGTTCTTTCGATATTTCTGGCATATAGTTGGAAGTGATTTCTTAAAGATTGCGTGAATGATAATTTATCAATATCAAGAAGTAATTTGACAAATATTATTTTAATACCAAAAAAGAAAGATCATTAGTTACTCTTTATTTTACGACCTATCTCATTATTTGATGTTGTTGACCGCATAAAGAGTAAAGTATTAGCTAATCGTATGAAGCACCGCATTTAGGCCATAATTTCAAAAGCTCAAAGTATCTTTATTCTTAAGTGATATATTGTAGGATTGCAGGGTGTTCATAACACGCAGCGAAAGACAAAAAACAACCTTAGACAGATCTATTTATGTTTAAAGTTTATTAACATTCAAAGAATAGGTTTTAAGCCAACCCTGGTGACGATAGTTGTAGTTGAAAAACTTCTTCGATAGTACGAAGACTCTATGCATATCCACACTTAGACCGATCTTTGCTATCAACTCCTTGATCAACGGAATTTGCGAACAAATTGAATTATGAATATTGTGTTGAGTTTTTCTCAAAAATCTCAACCTACAATAAACGGAACAAGAAAACTATTTTCTTGTCAATTATATTTTCTCTCTTGATTTGGTGTATAACTCACACACTTTCAATAAAATATTTTTCTCATAAGAACTCTTTGTCACGAAGAGAACTCTTCTCATAATGAAAACCTTTTTTCATGAACAAATAGCAATTTTTTCCATCACCCTTTATATAGAATCACCTATAAACCTTTCTCCTATTTGGTTATGGTGACAATTACTTAGAGTAAAAATTTAATACCATATTAAATTTTTATGGAAAAATTTTCACCACACAACTGAAATTAAGTTTTCAACTAATATTATTCTCATGGGTGCTACAAGTCCACAAGGACTTTCCATAGTATGAAACCAATTCCAATTGGAATTGCACGTAGGGACAAAAGTCATCCAATTCAAAATTGGATTCGACTTGATGTCCACTTAATATCTTATTATATACTATATATAATTATATACCATATATATATCAAATATATAGTTTAATCAAGAAATATAATTTAATTTTTTATTCAAAATAGAAAATTTTAATTTATTCACAATATTAATTATATTTTCAGTGCTAGCAAAGAATATAATAATATTCCGTTTGGACTAATACTTTATTTATTTGACTAATTAAATTCTCTAATTTAATTATCAAATAATAAAATAACTAATTCATTAACAAAGATAGGAACACTCGTTAGTGTGCGACTATATAGGTTCAAAACTAAGCCAGTAGTAAATTGATCATATCAATATAATAATCAAGGTTGGCGTCTAGCAACACTCCTTAACGATCGGATAGCATGAAGTATACAATTTACTCTCAAGAACCTGTAGAAGAATAATGTAGTATTTTTTTTGTCCTTATAGCTCCGGATCACCCTAGGATATGGTCTAACTGTCAAATCCCAATAGGTGATCAACTATTTATCCATGTCAGATTATATCGACTATTGAATGACCTAAGAAATTCTTTTCTTCTTTCATTCAATTGCCCTGACCAAGGTCTTGTTTACTCATTTATAATACATGACAACATAGAGCTTAAATTCATTACCAAGAGTTGACAAATTTCATCTTACATCAATCATTAATTCTACAAGCATTTAATCATACTCAATATTTTTTCAACCATTTTTGTATGGACATGAGTATCCAGTATCAAAGTATAATAAATAACTTGTTAATTACTATGACAATCTCAGGTCAAAGGAAACTCATACATCACATTCTACAAGATAATATCCTAGTGACAGTTTATGGTAATTCTAACCATTAGGAATTATCAGGTGAGTCTGTTCAATGATCATATCTTTATATGCATCATCTATATACGTGATTTAGTTAATGAGATCAACTAATCTTTATCTTATAAAGACCACCACATACATATTGATCTAACTGGATCACTAATGTCCTAATTAGTAATCCTACGATCAAGAACAATTTTAGATTAAGTTATAAGAAACATGACTCTCTCATTATCATGATCTCCATCATGATGTCAAGTCTCAAAACTTGATCAAGGACCTTATCATATTAATCAAACAATTTGATATAACTATGAAAAAGAATATCACATGCCATATATTTATATCAAATAATATTTATAAAGTATGTTCAAATCATCACAAGTGAGATTGTATCTAGGGCATATCCACTATATCCCCAACAATCTCTCACTTGCACTAGAGCCAATCATTAAAGTACTTTATTCTCAATTTTTACTTGTGCCTGGTCAAACTCCTTTGCACCAATAGCTTTAGTGAATAAGTCTGCTAGGAAACTAAGCAGCTTCTTAGATCTATCTCCATAGATCATCTATCTCTATAGAAATTTATTCTCTATAAATAAGCTACTTTTCTCAAGTTTTCATGAAATATTTAGAAGTCCCATTCCTAATGGGTTCTACATATGTTACTTTCGATTAGTCCTTATGGATTTTTCGTTAGGGAAACTCTATTCCAAATAGAAGTTGTAAAGACTTTTAAAGTGCACATAGTTCATCCAATTCATAATTAGATTCTCGTGTGAGACTTATTTAATATTTATATATTTCTTAAATAATTAAATATTAGTTATAAGTACCAAATATGCAAGACTGGGCATTACTAACAAAATAATCATGCTCC
This sequence comes from Jaltomata sinuosa, assembly GCA_003996215.1. Lineage (NCBI taxonomy): Eukaryota > Viridiplantae > Streptophyta > Magnoliopsida > Solanales > Solanaceae > Jaltomata > Jaltomata sinuosa. Next base: position 7,890 of record QJPP01003029.1, on the reverse strand, counting down.
CACTAATCTCTTGTACATATAAAGTTCATATTCACATCTAACATAATTGAACTTTTCAATTGTCTTGTTAAAGTGAATATTTTAATTTTTGAGATATTTGTGTTAGTTCACAAAATGACCTTTGTAACTTAGCAAAACTCATAAATGAAACTTTGTATCACCTTTTGAATTTATCATTATTATGATCAATCTCATCTAAGACATTATCTTGTATCAATAGATCTAATCTATTTGATGTATGATATTGTCTACAATTTTCTAAGAAGTTTGTGTACAACTTGCTCACTTTTATATTGGATCTGGTTGTTGTTCAATTTGATTTAGAACTGGTTCATTAACCTATTCATGAACTTCATTAAGTTTTTGAACTTCAACCATTGAATATGACAACTTCCTTGTCAACTTCAAGACATCCAATAAAGGTTTCTCAATTTGTATCTCATGTTTTTGATTTTGTGTTGATTCACTAATTTCTTGAACTTTATTAAGTTCTATTTCTACACCATCATTTTCGTTTAAAAAGAAACTCCTTTTTCAAAAAGGTTGCTCCTCTTGCCATAAACACTTTATGGTTATAGGGGTGATAGAAATTTGTCACGACCCGATTTCTAGTTCATGATGGCACCTACAACCCCCCAGTAGGCGAATCAATCTCCGTAGCTCGGAACAGTTAGTAATTGGCTACTTTCTAATAGTTTAAGCGGAAGAACAAATAAATAAGCGGAAGCAAGATGAATAAACAGGATAACCGGAGTAATATAAATGCAAAGCGGAAGCTAAACTATCCCAAAACCTGGTATCATAGTATATAAGAGTCGACTACAACAGGAGTACAAAAGGGTCCAAAAGAGATATATATACATAAGTTGTCTCCGAATAGTAACATAGTGCAGAATATACAAAAGATAAACTAAGTCAAGCTCTGAACGCCAAAAACTCACCCTCAGCCTGGATGATCCACAAATAGCTACCCTCACGAGTCTCCGACGCTCTAACGACGATGGCCCATACCAGAATCTGCACCAAAAGATGCAGGGGGTAGAGTGAGAACCAAATGCAAAGCATAAGGTACTCAGTAGGTATCATAGGCTGACTGGGCACATATAATGTAAAAGAACAGTAGCAGGCAGAGTAGAAACAAACAGTCACAGAAAACAACGATAAAGTACACAAGAACTAGCCCAGAGGGAAGACAACCAAAAACAACAAGCAAGGCTAGCAAATAGGATATATACATGACAAACAAAGGTGAAAAAGAGAACGACGTACCTGGGATTCTCATAAAAATAGTATATATATAGATAAGTTCTAGCAAAAGACGGTATACCGGTAACCTCAAGTATATAGAATGGGAGAGAAGGATAAAGTAGACATGCTCGATAACAGAATGAATAAACACCCAAACCATGCCTATTCTCGAATCCATAAGTAATAGTTTAGCAAGTCCGATCCCACACTTATAACCGTAGTAGAGAGAAAATTCGTAAATAAGTAAAGAGAGTCTACCTACAGTCCCTCAGCTGCCCATACAACCGAGGAACGCAATCAAGTGAATACAAATCCTCCGACATCCCATACTACCGGAGCGTACAATCAACAAACAACAAACAAGGGTGGTATCTCAAACAATGAATGATATGATGCACAAAAACCTTAGGGTGAAATAGAACCTCTGTATGTACCTCCTCCGGTGCCGATCGGGCCCAACAGGCAGGTTCCATGGAAGGACTCAGCCCGTATACCTCTACTCTACTGTATACCCTTTCCCCTGGCACACGCGACCTAAAGCCCCCGGCCCAGAGTGACAAGGTCCATGGAGGTCCCGGACCCCATACTAAATCTCAGAATCAAAATATGTCCTTCGGAATCGAGTCCGGGTTCAAGCTAGTGGCTAAATCTCAAGTACGCATGCCTAGACCCTATCTAGGACTAAATCAGTAAAACAATGTCTCAAAAACTCTTCCAAGGGTGCCCGGGCATAACTGGTTTTAAAACAGTGGAAAATGTCTCAGACGCTCGACCCGATCGAGTCTAAAGTCATTTCAAATCAGTGAGAAAACTCAACTAGCACTCTGTCATGACCCAGACCGCCGTGAGTGGCACTCACCCAAACCACCGGGTAAGAGAACCATCACTTCCCCGAACTTAATCATTCTAACAGCTCAAAACCAGTGCATAAAATAAACTAGCAGTTCAATAACAATAATTTAACTTTATTAATATAAACCTGCGGAAATTACCCCCTAGAATCTGAAAGTCACAGTACCAAATACTTCTACCAATGTCTAGAGTACGGGGATGCAACCCCCAAAAATATAAGGAAATAGTCTAAGCCCGAAACAAATGGGCTACAACACTAATGATAGATTCAAGGCAGCTCGATCAAGCGGCTCACCCTTGAAGTCTGGAACGCTGGTACTACAGATAAGGTCGCGTCTCAGCTGCTGGAAGATTACCTGTACTCACAAGAAGAAAAAGCAAGTGCAGTATCAGTACACTACCACTGTGTACTGGTAGGATCATCAGCCAGTTATAAATAAACAATGTATAATTCAGTAGAATAAATCAAGTACAAGTACGAAAAACATGAAACAAGTCAATAGGCTCCCCTAGACTACAAGTCTCTACCTAGCTCGTTTCACATGAAGTACACTTCTTATAACTCTAAACCACAATCACAGAATTTGATAACTCATCCTTATTACCTAGCCCGAACCCACCCTGGGATCCCTTCTAAATAACACCTAAGTGTTAAACAGACAACCCGACCTAATCCAAGACCAACTCAACAAATATAACAAGATTCCCGGTCACTCAAGGACCACCAGCGGATATCACAATTCAATAAGAACAGCCCGGTACACTTATGGAACCAATAACAGTCAATGTAATGCAACAATATCAATGCCAAGATGCAGTAAAATAAACTCATACCAGGCGTGGTACCCGAGCCAACCGTTAATATTTTGTACCAGGCGTGGTACTCGTGCCAACTATTTGTTATACTCGTACCAGGCGTGGTACCCGAGCCAACCGTTAGTATACATGTACCAGGCGTAGTACCCGAGTCAACCAAATGTCAAAAATCCACAGTCAAAATAATGAACAAATAACTTGTAAACCAACAAGCAACACACCGTTCAATTCACAGACTATAAAACAGGACCCTTAGACATTCTACACAATTCCTCTAAGTCATGCAATTCATACAAATACTTAGATAAGAGTACAAAATATACAACATTCACAAGAATTCGTAAGCCATCACCTACCTCGAAATGATCCCAGCTCTACTCAACCCGAGCTTTCCTGTGTTCCGGATTCCTTTCTCGTTCTTGGTCTAAAATAACATACAAGTACATAAAATTAACAAACAAGGCCTGCACATTACCCGGATTACACCAAATCTTAGAACCCCAGGCCACACATGATCATTCCACCCTTTTCCTGGGCTTTTCCACCGTTAATTTCCCTAGTTCTATCATTTTCACGGATAAAAAATGGAGAATTTAACAACATATGATCATTATATTTCACTTTTAACAATCCCCAAGAACTTTCATGTTTAGAATCTCCTTTCTTTCCCAGATTCCACCATTCCTAGGTTATTCCAACCTTCCCCCAAGTTCTCTCCTAGCAATTCTACCGCATAGGAAAAGTAGTACGAAGTTTGGGGAGTAGAAACCTAACCTTAGGGAAGAAAAAGGATGAAAAATGGAGGAAAAACGCCTGAAATCGCCCTAGCTCTTCTCCCAAATGAATTGTAGAAAACTGAATTGGTTTGGGGAAGTTTCTGCATTAAAAACCCGTCGGCCCACTGTAGTGGTCCCCACTCCTCTATAGCGGACGACTTCAGCTATAGCAGTCTTAAGCGGCATTGACCGCCTTGACCACCGTTATAGCGGTATTTTCCACCGCTATAGCAGAACTTAAGTTCTAAATTCAAGTTCCAAATTCAAGTACCTAATTCAGGTTCAAAAAAGAACCTAAAGTTGAAAACTAATTCTTAACTCAAAACTAACAATTTAAACTAACAAACTTAACTTAAAAAAACTAAGATTCAAGAACCTAATTTAAGTTAATAATCTAATTGAAGAACCTATATTCAAATTCAAGTTCAAGTCGTAATCCTAATTCAAGTTCTAAATTAAAGTTCCAAATTAAAGTTCCAAATTCAAGTCCAAAATTCAAGTACCTAATTCAAGTTCAAAAAAGAACCTAAAGTTGAAAACTAATATTAACTCAAAACTAACAATTTAAACTAACAAACTTAACTTAAAAAAACTAAGATTCAAGAACCTAATTTAAGTTAATAATCTAATTCAAGAACCTATATTCAAATTCAAGTTCAAAACCTAATCCTAATTCAAGTTCAAAATTCAAGTTCAAAATTCAAGTACCTAATTCAAGTTCAAAAAAGAACCTAAAGTTGAAAACTAATTCTTAACTAAAAACTAACAATTTAAACTAACAAACTTAACTTAAAAAAACTAAGATTCAAGAACCTAATTTAAGTTAATAATCTAATTCAAGGACCTATATTCAAATTCAAGTTCAAGTCCTAATCCTAATTCAAGTTCTAAATTCAAGTTCCAAATTAAAGTTCCAAATTCAAGTTCAGAATTCAAGTACCTAATTCAAGTTCAAAAAAGAACCTAAAGTTGAAAACTAATTCTTAACTCAAAACAAAAAATTTAAACTAACAAACTTAACTTAAAAAAACTAAGATTCAAGAACCTAATTTAAGTTAATAATCTAATTCAAGAACCTATATTCAAATTCAAGTTCAAGTCCTAATCCTAATTCAAGTTCTAAATTCAAGTTCAAAATTCAAGTACCTAATTCAAGTTCAAAAAAGAACCTAAGGTTGAAAATTAATTCTTAACTCAAAACTAACAATTTAAACTAACAAACTTAACTTGAAAAAACTAAGATTCAAGAATCTAATTTAAGTTAATAATCTAATTCAAGAACCTATATTCAAATTCAAGTTCAAGTCCTAATCCTAATTCAAGTTCTAATTTCAAGTTCCAAATTAAAGTTCCAAATTCAAGTTCCTACATTCACGTTAAATTCAAGTACCCTACTTCAAGTTCCAAATTCAAGTTCAAAATTCAAGTACCTAATTCAAGTTCAAAAAAGAACCTAAAGTTGAAAACTAATTCTTAACTCAAAACTAACAATTTAAACTAACAAACTTAACTTAAAAAAACTAAGATTCAAGAACCTTATTTATGTTAATAATCTAATTGAAGAACCTATATTCAAATTCAAGTTCAAGTTCTAATCCTAATTCAAGTTCTAAATTCAAGTTCCAAATTCAAGTTTCGAATTCAAGTTCAAAATTCAAGTTCAAAATTCAAGTTCAAAAAAAGAACCTAAAGTTGAAAACTAATTTTAACTCAAAACTAACAATTTAAACTAACAAACTTAACATAAAAAAACTAAGATTCAAGAACCTAATTTAAGTTAATAATCTAATTCAAGAACCTATATTCAAATTCAAGTTCAAGTCCTAATCCTAATTCAAGTTCTAAATTCATGTTCCAAATTCAAGTTCCAAATTCAAGTTCAAAATTCAAGTACATAATTCAAGTTTTAAAAAGAACCTAAGGTTGAAAACTAATTCTTAACTCAAAACTAACAATTTAAACTAACAAACTTAACTTAAAAAAACTAAGATTCAAGAATCTAATTTAAGTTAATAATCTAATTCAAGAACCTATATTCAAATTCAAGTTCAAGTCTTAATCCTAATTAAAGTTCTAAATTCAAGTTCCTAATTAAAGTTCCAAATTCAAGTTTCAAATTCAAGTTCCAAATTCAAGTTCAAAATTCAAGTACCTAATTCAAGTTCCAAATTCAAGTTCCAAATTCAAGTTCAAAATTCAAGTACCTAATTCAAATTCAAAAAAGAACCTAAAGTTGAAAACTAATTATTAACTCAAAACTAACAATTTAAACTAACAAACTTAACTTAAAAAAACTAAGATTCAAGAACCTTATTTAAGTTAATAATCTAATTGAAGAACCTATATTCAAATTCAAGTTCAAGTTCTAATCCTAATTCAAGTTCTAAATTCAAGTTCAAAATTAAAGTTTCAAATTCAAGTTCAAAATTCAAGTTCAAAAAAAGAACCTAAAGTTGAAAACTAATTTTAACTCAAAACTAACAATTTAAACTAACAAACTTAACTTAAAAAAACTAAGATTCAAGAACCTAATTTAAGTTAATAATCTAATTCAAGAACCTATATTCAAATTCAAGTTCAAGTCCTAATCCTAATTCAAGTTCTAAATTCAAGTTCCAAATTAAAGTCTCAAATTCAAGTTCAAAATTTAAGTACCTAATTCAAGTTCAAAAAAGAACCTAAATTTGAAAACTAATTCTTAACTCAAAACTAACAATTTAAACTAACAAACTTAACTTTAAAAAACTAAGATTCAAGAACCTAATTTAAGTTAATAATCTAATTCATGAACCTATATTCAAAATTCAAGTTCAAGTGCCTGAATACTTAATTCAAGTTCAAGTCTAATACTATTCAGTTCTAAAAGTTCCAAATTCAAGTTCAAAATTCAAGTACCTAATTCAAGTTCCTAAAAAAGAACCTAAAGTTGAAAACTAATTTCTTAACTCAAAACTAACAATTTAAACTAACAAACTTAACTTAAAAAAACTAAGATTCAAGAACCTAATTTAAGTTAATAATCTAATTCAAGAACCTATATTCAAATTCAAGTTCTAGTCCTAATCCTAATTCAAGTTCTAAATTCAAGTTCCAAATTAAAGTTCCATATTCAAGTTCAAAATTCAAGTACCTAATTCAAGTTCAAAAAAGACCTAAAGTTGAGAACTAATTCTTAACTCAAAACTAACAATTTAAACTAACAAACTTAACTTAAAAATGCTTAACTTACAAAAACTAAAATTCAAGAACCTAATTTAAGTTAATAGTCTAATTCAAGAACCTAAATTCAAATTCAAGTTCAAGTCCTAAACCTAATTAGAGTTCTAAATTCAAGTTCCAAATTAAATTTCCAAATTCAAGTTCAAAATTCAAGTATCTAATTCAAGTTCAAAAAAGAACCTAAAGTTGAAAACTAATTCTTAACTCAAAACTGACAATTTAAACTAACAAACTTAACTTAAAAAAACTAAGATTCAAGAACCTAATTTAAGTTAATTATCTAATTCAAGAACCTATATTCAAATTCAAGTTCAAGTCCTAATCCTAATTCAAGTTCTAAATTCAAGTTCCAAATAAAAGTTCCAAATTCAAGTTCAAAATTCAAGTACCTAATTCAAGTTAAAAAAGAATCTAAAGTTGAAAACTAATTCTTAACTCAAAACTAACAATTTAAACTAACAAACTTAACTTAAAAATGCTTAACTTAAAATACTAAAATTCAAGAACCTAATTTAAGTTAATAATCGAATTCAAGAACCTATATTCAAATTCAAGTTCAAGTCCTAATCCTAATATAAGTTTTAAATTTAATTTCCAAATAATAATTCTAAATTCAAGTACCTAATTCAAGATAAAAAAAGAACCTAAAGTTGAAAACTAATTCTTAACTCAAAACTAACAGTTTAAACTAACAAACTTAACTTAAAAAAGCATAACTTAAAAAAACTAAGATTCAAGAACTTAATTCAAGTTAATAATCTAATTCAAGAACCTAATTCCAAATTCAAGTTCAAGTCCTAATCCAAATTCAAGTTCCAAATTAAAGTTCCAAATCCTAATTCAAGAACCTAATTCCAAATTGAAGTTCAGAATTCAAGTACCTAATTCAAGTTAAAAAAAGAACCTAAATTTAGTTAATAATCTAATTCAAGAACCTATATTCAAATTCAAGTTCAAGTCCTAATCCTAATTCAAGTTC
>QJPP01003028.1:0-36668 GCA_003996215.1 Jaltomata sinuosa | reverse complement strand
TATCAAGATAGAGACCCAGTCTCGAATATGCATGCCCAGACCCTGTCCAGGACTAAAAGTAGTAGGAAAATATCTCAAAAACCCCTCCAAGGGTGCCCGGGCGTAGCCGGGTCTAAACAGTAAAAAGTCATCTCAGGTGCTCGGTCCGACCGAGGCTAAAAATCATCTCAAGTAGCAAGAAACCTCAACTAGCACTCCGGCCCTGCCGAGTCTAGTGTAGTAGTAAAACTGGTGTCTTAAAACATAATTTTACTTTCTTTTACCCAAGAATACTCACAAGTCAAATCAAACCATTTTCCAAATCATTTCATCAAACACGGGCCCCCCGGGCCATGCAGAGGTTTAAGAAAACAGTGCCAGTAGGCCGAAAGCAAAACCACGGTAAAAATCATGGAATAAAACCTCTTTAAATGTCATGGAAATGGTATGATCACACACAATAGCTGCCCCGCAGCTCACAATCAACCTATCGACCCTGCACAGGCCCACAGCTACTCAGCAAGCATAACCAGCCTAGAAGGATAATTCTATGCCCGGGACTCGCGGACATTCCCAAAATCCCACCTTCTATGTTCCAGAGTCAACAAGGCCTCACAGGACCACAAGGGTAAATAAAATATATCGGCAAATACTACAAGCAACGGAGGAACAAAGGTAGGCGGACATGAATAAAGCGGTCGAGGTCTGTCGTACCAACCTAATAACCAACCCAAGGATGCCCATTAATATAATTTTATTCTATATATGCGGAGTCTAGGGAAAATAAACCGTAACCTACCTGTCGTCCGACGACAAGCTGCTAGAACAACGATGTTCAAACTCGAACCACTCCAAGAAAATCCAAAACTAAATCGGAATCGGAATCGGATTTGGGATGGAACGACTTGACATAGATAATTGATTTTCTTTCGGAGATTAAATAAAATGCGAACCAGCCATCGAATCCCCTCCTTACCATAAAATATCTATACGTGTATCATCTATATAATTCATGTGTTAGTGAAGAATACTCAAAGAAAAAGGATGTTGGATACAAGTTTATATTAATGGGAGGAAAAGATAACTCCAACCTAACCTAACCTAACATATATGATGATTGTGATTAATAAATGGGTGTAGTGCTATTTAGTTATGTCATGCTAATAAAATACTAAGCACACATAGTTTAATGACACCTACTGAAGCAAGCATTTGCTGTATACTCCCTCCACTTCCACGTGGAGGGGAGGTGTCCGTACCAAAGTAATTCTATTCCATCGCGAATGTATTCGGGTATTGCATAAATTCATGGTAAAATAAATATAATATTTTAAATATACCATAATTAATAGAAAATCATTTCCAATAAAACCCACTATATTATAATAATAATTTTCAACATAATTAAATTTACTATCTCCGTTAAAATAATACAATGTATAAAAATTTATAAAATAAATACATATACAATTATAACGTTTCAAAAATATTTCCCATAAACCTTTAAAATATTTTGAAAAGGCAATAATAATATAATTTTTACCAAATTCAACTTTTAAATTAAATATTTTCAAGTACGCACGATTTCGATACTCAAGAATTCTCTCGAGATCCTCCCTTATATTTTATCACTGTTTTGGAACTAAAATGGCATTTTAAAACATGACGTTGAGGCTTAAATCGCGTTTAACCCGACCCGATTCGTGACCTGGTTCGTAACCCGTTTTCTGCCAGACAGTCCGCGGTAAAACAGTCATAACTTTTTACTCCGAGATCAGTTGGACGTGAGGTTTTGTGCGTTGGAAACTAGACTCGTAGACCTTCGATTTGGTATTTCGGGGGACTTCTAACTCTTTATATATTGAGAGAAAAGCCCTGAGACATTTGACCCAAAGTTCAGAAAATTTGTTAAAGATCTTACGATATTTTTTGTCGATTTGCTTGACTTCAAAACTTATATGTGGAAATGACCGGAAGGGTCATTTTATTCCAGTCCGTACCCAGCAGCCTCATTGGTGAGTCCTCATAGTTCGAGGACGATAGTCATGCTTCACTTTCAGTCGTTACTTTTCAGTTTTCAGATTATTAGAGTATGTTGGGGGCATGTCCCAACAACTCTCTAGTTAGAGGCTTTCAGACATAGACTAGATTCATCGATTGAGTTGTTAGTGTTATTTTTCAGACTTCATTATACTCCTATATATATATTTCATATTCAGACATATTTTGGGTTCTTTCCCACTTCAATTCTTTAGTAGAAATTGGCTAGTTATGCCAGGCCATGTGTTAGCTTGGGGTCACTTGTGACACCAAGCACCGTGTTGCGTTTAGAGGGTAACCTCGGGGCATGACAACTGACTCCTTTTTCTATGGAGCGTATGTCTTTTATAAATTAAATAATATACAGATGATAGTTCAGACAACTCATGTCTAACTTTGAGTTCACAAATCTACTCAATTATTTTATTCTTCAAAACTCATATCTGGATTAAAAACAGACTAAATCATTTTAATCACGTACGATTAAACACAAACTAACAAATGAAATTTTCATTATAAACTTTCAGCTCTCTTTTATCGTCACTTCTGACAATAATTAGCTTATAATTATCTTATCTCTATTCATCACTTAGACAATAAAGGCGATTACCTGTGCGAATAGTCCAATCTTTTTATCTATCCGACATACTTTTTATCCTAAATTTTTTTATGTAGACTACATAAAAGTTATATGTATATGAACCAACAAAGATGAAAAATTAGGCATAAATCAATATTAACTTTAATAATGTGAATTTACATGAACATGCTTGGAAAAAGTAAAATATAAATACATCAGCATCTACGTAAACCTAATGACTTTACATGTGTTTCATAAGCATCACATGCTATGGGTTTCGTTAAAGGATCTGCAATTATTTGATGCGTAGATATGTATTTCACATTCACTTTCTTTTGTACAATCATGTCTCTTACAAAATTATACTTAATATCAATATGTTTCATCTTCCCATGGTACTTTGGATCCTTTTGTGTAAGCTATTGCATCTTGACTATCACAATTGATTACACCCAAGTGAACTAGAAAACGTTTAAGCCAAACAACTTCTTGCACAGCAGATAAAAGTGCTATGAATTCATCTTTTATTGTAGATAAGACTAGACATGACTGTTTCTTGCTACTCCATGATATGGCACCATTGTTAAGAAAGAATGCAAATCCAGAGGTGTATTTTCTCTCATTTAAATCTTCTCCCAAATCAGCATCAGTGTAGCCTTTGAGTTGTGGATCATTTCCTTGATAATATAAGGAATAGCCAACTGTGCCTTTAAGATACCTCAATATCCTTTTTACTGCTTTCCAGTGTTGTTGTCCTGGGTCAGATTGATATCGGCTAACTAACCCAATGACATAACAGATATCGGGTCTAGTACACACCATAGCATACATTAAACTTCCGACTGCATTAGCATAAGAAACTTTTTTCATTTGTTCCTTTTCTTGTGGAGTCTGAGGACACGTCCTTTGGTATAAAGCTTCACTTTTAGAAACCGGAGTGTTTATGGGTTTACAATTTTGCATATTAAAAGGTTCAAGAACTTTCGTAATGTAAGATTCTTGTGAAAGAGATAACAATCTTTTCAAACGATCTCTTAAAATCCTAACTCCAAGTATGTATGTTGCTTCACCCATGTATTTCATTTAAAAAGTAGATAATAACCACTTTTTATTTCTTTTATATACTCGATGTCACTTGCAGCTATAAGTATATCGTCTACATACAATGATAAGATGACAAATGTATCTTTGGATCTTCTAATGTATATACAATAATCTTCATAAATCATAAAAAAATCATACGATATGATCGCATTATGGAAGTATAAATACCATTGTCTAGAATATTGTTTAAGGCCATAAATTGACCTACGAAGTCGACATACATTATGTTCTTCGCCTTTTTTCATAAAACCTATAGGTTATTTCATATAGATTTTCTCTTCTAGTTCTCCATTGAGAAATACAGTTTTCACATCCATTTGATGCAATTCAAGATTCAACATAGCCACTATTGACAAAATTAGCCTTATTCACGCAATGCGTACAACATGTGAAAAGGTTTCTTCTATATCAACTCCTTCCTATTGTGTGTACCCTTGAGCTACTAGACGAGCTTTAAATCTTTCGATACTACCATCTTCCTTACGCTTGATTTTGAGAATCCACTTATTTTCAATAGCTTTTCGGCCTACAGGTTGATCAACCAATTTCCACACTTGGTTAGATTTTATTGAATCCATCTCCTCATCTATTACTTTTAACCATTTTTTTTAGCGGGGCATGTAAGAGCCTTATTTATATTTCATGACTCTTCATTATCTAGAGTAACTATAAATACTTCCCCTTAGATCTCAAATCGACGACGGGGAATTTGTGGAAGACTTATTAATCAAGGTTAAGATTGATAAATTGATTCATCAATTGATAAGTTACTCCCTCTCGGACCAGCAATATCCAAAGGATTCAATTCAAATGGTATATCTGTGGGAATATAAATTGATCCATTATCATCAAAATGACTCCCACTCAAATCCATTTGAACGTCTGTAGCAAAAGTGATTTGGTCCGTAGTTTCATAAAGAGATAAGTCTTGACCTATCTCGTCCTGCTTAGGAAAATTATTCTCTATGAATGTAACATCATGTGACTCAACTTCAGTTATTGTGCCACTATCTTGTTCACCTATGAACACATAACTCTTAGAGTGTTTAGGGTATCTTATAAAGATACACTTTCTTCCCCTTGGGCCTAATTTTTCATATTGAGAAAAAGGATTATGGATAAAAGAAGCACAACCCAAAGGCTTCAAAATGCTCAAATCAGATTTTCTTTTAGTCCATAACTCATATGGCGTAGTTGTAACTTATTTAGAAGGGATACGATTAAGCACAAATGCAGCAGTGAGCAAAGCATCACCCCAATAGGTGATAGGTAATTTTTCTTGCACCATCATTGACCTGACCATTTCTAACAAGGTTCTATTTCATCGTTCTGCAACACCATTTTTTGTGGAGTGTAGAGAGTATTTAATTATCTTTGAATTCTTTTTTCACCACACAATCATTTGAACTCATCAGACAAATACTCTCTACCTCGATCGATTCTTAAAGCTTTGATCTTTTTATCCAATTGATTCTCAACTAAGTTCATAAATTTAATGAAGCAACTTAAAGCTTCAGATTTGTGAGAAATCAAATATACATAACCAAATCGAGTAAAATCATCAATAAAAGTGATGAAGTAAATAACAACATGTCTTGCCCTTACATTCATTCGACCACAGATATCAGAATGAATTAATTGCAATAGAGTATCAGCTTTTATACCTTTCCCAAATGGTTTTCTTGCAGTTTTTTTGGCTTGATAAGATTCGAAAGTAGACAATTTTACTTTATCTATTGAGCCAAGAAGTCCTGCTTTGGATAAGCGATTCATTCTTTGCTGGCCAATATAGCCAAGCCTAGCTTGCCATGTAATTACATCAGTCTCACAATTAAAAGTTGACGTAAATAAGGAAAAACAAATATTATTATTATTGAAACTCTGAAAAATATCCAATACAATAAAACAATCATAGAAATAACCAGTATCATATTTTATCTTGGTTAAATACATATCCAAATCATATTCATGAAAGAAAAGATTAAATCCTAACTTAATCAACATTATGACAGAGACCAGATTTTGGCGAATTGACGGGATAAATAGTACATTATGTAGAAATAGAGTTTGGCCACCATGCATTTCAAGTTTGCAGGTACCAATTTCTTTGACCTCCTCTTTGGAGTTATTTTTTACATACATCCATTTAGATCCTTTTGGAATTCGTCAAAATTGCACGAAGACATCTCTTTCTGTCACTATATGTTTGGTGGCTCCTGAGTCTACAATCCACAAAGAAAGCAATTCAGTTAAAAAGGCAGAACAGAAAATATTTACATCACTATGTAAATTATTAATAAGATTGTCTACCTTTTTAGGCTTAGGACAATCACGAGGAAAGTGTCCCTTGTTCTGACAGTTGTAGCACTTAAACTTAGCCATATTCACCTTTTTCTTTGGAGTAGAAACAACTTTCTCTCCTTGTTGATTAATCTTAGGCTTCTTTGAGACTTTTTCTTTTTCTCTTTTTTTAGAAAATCTACCATACTTGCATTTTTACCATGTTCGTGTTTTGAACCGGAACTATCCATATATACATATTTGTAGCGACATTATCAAATCTAAGGCGCTCTTCCTCGAGTTCTAAATGACGCTTAGTATCTTCCATAGTTTTGATACTAATATTATGGGTCAAGTGTATTTTCATATTTTCCCAGCTCTGGGGTAGGGAGCGAATCACAGCTTGGAGTTGTTTCTCTTCGATCAACACATGACCGGCATCTTTTAGTTCATTCACCATATTTGATATATGACGCAGATGCTTATATATAGTGTGATCACGGTATTTCTTATAAGTATCAAACTTAATAAGAAGAACCCTTAACTTAGCAACTGAAGTATGACCAAACTTTTCCTTTAAAGCGGACCACATATCCTTAACATCGTCATACTGTCAGAATTCTCTCATAATATCATTATCCATACTGCTCAACAACATTATACGAGCAAGAGAATTCTTCTTTTTCCAAGACTGATATATTTCAAGGTCTTTCACATGTTGGGGGTATAACCATTTTTGAAAAGTGCCATAGACACATTAAGGGATTCAAGAGCCTCTTGCTCTTCCAGGACATATTGTATTTTCATACTCCATATTTCATAGTTATCACCGTTAAGCTTATCACCTTTATTAAGCTCGGCGATAATGTTCTTTGCAGCAGTTGACATACTGATTTAAACAAGTATAAAATATCATGAGACAACTATGTACAATATTTTAGCCTAAATTCATATACATAATAATTCTTAAAATAATCAACTATATCAAATTTCATTTCACATCAGGTTCAGATTCAAAATCTTAGTAAGTTTCCAATCATTATCCAAATCTTAAAGTGTCGTAAATCTAACATAATCAATCATCTAAAGAACACTTATCTTAAATCATATAAATTCAAGATTAAACATAAGCATAAATTCTATAACAAATATAGAAATATTTAATAATAATATAACCTAAAATATTAAATCGAAATCCATACAAATCATATGCAAATAATATATTGCATTAACTATCATACAGATTTAATGTAACAATATATAATATGTATTTTTCACAACTAAAAAAATTTGTACATACTTTTGGTTTATTGTTTTAGAAATAAATTTCACTGTGAAGTTTTTCCATTCTCTTTCAAAGAAAACTTAACTCTCATTCTCCAAAAATTAAATGAGAAGACTAGTTCATACAGGACAAAATTACATTACTTTCAAAAAAGAAAAGATCTTTCACAATAATTTCTAGTTAGTTATTGTGATTATTTTAAAAAAATCCAACAGTTCATGTGTTTGACAAACAATCTGCAAAACGATTCCCCCTCCTTCTTTTTAATTTAGAAAAACAAACTTTTCAAAAAAAAATTGGAAAAACTATAGCGAGAGATTTGGCATTCTTAACACCAAACTTATCTTATATTTTCTAATTTAAATAAAAATTTCACATGAGTCTGAATTTTTGAGAAAATTTCAAACAACACATAAATATGTTTGCATTTAATTCCAATTGCATACATCATCAATATGTGGCTGCAATCTTATATTCATGGTGGGGTAGGTTCTAGATCACCACTATTTTAAATACTAGTTAAAAAAAATCCCTCAAACAGTTTCTACGGAGTAAAAAATAGCCTTAGAAAATCATTATTTTCCTTTTCTTAGCATTAAAAGTTCTTTACCAGGCAAAACAAAAAACTTATTTTGTTAAGCAGTCCAAAAATATGAACCACGAATAGTTCAGGAACACAGAATACATTTATCAGAATATTAGTATTCTCCCAAAAAGAAAATTAAGACTAAGAAAATAAAATAATGCAGGCTCTGATACCAATGATGGATATACTCAACTATACAGTTTGTAGGATCAATGAATTTATTTTACTAGTTTAATAGTGCAATCACATATTAAAGAACCGCAAACTACACTGAAGAATTACAGTTTATGAATTGCGTACCTGTTACAGAAGTTTATTCTCGAAGTCCGTAGAAGATTCTTCAATCAAGAACACTTTCTTTCAGGAGCCTTTTAGAGAAGAATGAAGATGAAGTGTTTCTCCTTTTGTTTTTTTACAGAGAATGTGTCGTAGGTTTTTATTTTAAGAGAATCTATTTATAATTCTAAAGGGACACAACTCTTCTCAATAGTTGTGTCTTTTTTTAATAGTTATTAATAATTTAAATATATATAATACTTAATTATATATATAATTCTCTAGACATGAATCTGGATTGACCCACATGGGTGTCCCGATCCAATTTTCTTCATCTCCTACTCACAAATAGTGAGTCAGTTCTCATTTCTGTTAAGTAACTTTCATACATTGCGACTAGACTGTGTGACCAGTGCATACTTCGGGAGCTTCATTGTTATAGATCTGTTAGGAATATATAGCATCTCGATTAATGAAACTTGGAGTAGATTATAGTATGCAGTACCCTATATCACTTATCACAGTCATATTTCTCATTATCTCTTTATCTTAATTTTGAGTTCACCATTATGTTCTTGTCTCAAAGACAAACATAAAGGACCGGTCAATGAACACAATTAATGTGATAATACTCAATGATCTTTCTCATCTCATGAATCTCTTAATCTCAACGTGATATGCTTTTCTAGAGATGTCCCGCCAGACCGAATCAAGCATGATCTCTTGGCAACATACTAAGATAGCAAATACTAAATTGAATCTTAAGAAACTGATTAAAGTCATGAGGGTACAATGTGGAAAATTACTTATAATTTTCAAGGCTTCACATGATAGCAAGTAGAGACTAAGCTTGTATCTCCCTTATGGATCACTATATGCATACATGGTATGAAACATATGTCACAGTAGTGACTCCTTTTCCCATGCAGCGTATGTCTTTTATAAATTAAATATTGTGCAGATGATAGTTCATACAACTCATGTCTAACTTTGCGTTCATAAATCTACTCAATTATTTTATCCTTCAAAACTCACATCTGGCATTAAAAACAGACTAACTCATTTTAATTATGTATGATTAAACACAAATTAACAAATGACATTCTCATTATAAACTTTCAGCTCTCTTTTATCATCACTTCTGATAATAATTAGCTTATAATTATCTTATCTCTATTCGTCACTTAGACAATAAAGGTGATTGCTTGTGTGAATAGGCCAATCTTTTTGTTTGTCCGACATACTTTTTATCCTAAAATAATTTATGTACAATACATAAATGTTATATGTATATGAATCAACAAAAATGGAAAATGAGGCATAAATCAACATTAACTTCAATAATGAGAATTTACATGAACATGATTGAACAAAATTAAAATATAAATACATCAGCATCTACGTAAATGCAATGATTTTACATGTCTTTCATAAGCATTACATGCTATGAGTTTCATTAAGGGATATGCTATCATTTGATGCATAGATATGTATTTCACATTCACTTCCTTTTGTACAACCATGTCTCTAATAAAATTATACTTAATATCAATATGTTTCGTCTTTCTATGGTACTTTGGATCCTTTGTGTAGGCTATTGTAGCCTGACTATCACAATTGATTGTAACAGGTTCAACAGTATTGTTATACACACCCAAGTGAATCAGAAAATATTTAAGCCATACAGCTTCTTGCACAGCAAATGAAAATGCTACGAATTCAGCTTTCATTATAGATAAGGCTATACATGACTATTTCTTGCTACTCAATGATATGGAACCATTGTTAAGCAAGAATGCATATCTAGAGGTTGATTTTCTCTCATTTAAATATCCTTCCCAATTAGCATCAGTGTATCCTTTGAGTTGCAGATCATTTCCTTGATAGCATAAGGAATAGTCAAATGTGCCTTTAAGGTACCTCAATATCCTTTTAACTGCTTTCCAATGTTATTGTCCTGGGTCGGATTGATATCGGCTAACTAACCCAATGGCATAATAAATATCGGGTCTAGTACACATTATAGCATACATTAGACTTCCGGCTGCATTGGCATAAGGAACCTTTTTTATTTGTTCCTTCTCTTGTGGAGTCTGAGGACACATCCTTTGGCTTAAAGCTTCACTTTTAGAAACCAGAGTGTTTATGGGTTTACAATCTTACATATTCAAATATTCAAAAACTTTCTTAATTGTCATGACCCAGACCACCATGAGTGGCACTCACCCAACCCCCGGGTGAGAGAACCATCACTGCCCCAAACTTAACCGTTCTAACAGCTCAAAACTAAGTGCGGAAAGTAAACTAGCATTCAATAATTTAGGAAAAATACTTCCTTAACATTAACCTGTGGAAATTATTCCCTAGAACCTGAAAGTCGCAGTACAAAATAATCTATCAATGTCTAGAGTATGGGGATGAAACCCCAAAATATAAAGAAAATAGTTTAAGCCTGAAATAAATGGGCTACAACTCTAAAGATAGATCCAAGGCAGCTTGATCGAATAGCTCACCCTTGAAGTCTGGAATGCTGGTACTACAAATGAGGTCGCATCTCAGCCGCTGGAAGATTTCCTGTACTCACAAGAAAGACAAGCAAATGCAATATCAGTACACCACCACTGTGTGCTGGTAGGATCATCAGCCAGTTTACAAATAAACAGTGTATAAGCAGTACAATAATATCAAATAAAATGTATGGAAGACACGCAATAATATTAACAGGCTCCCCTTAGACTACTAGCCTTTGCCTAACTTGTTCCCGCATGAAATCCACCCTTAATAACCATAAGCAACAGTCACATACACATAACAATCCTTTCTGCCTAGCCCGGACCCACCCTGGGATCCCCTCTAGACAACACCTAAGTGTTAACAGACAACCGGGCCTAAACCAAGACCAATTCAATAGATACAATAGAATTCCCGATCACTCAAGGACCACTAGTCAATATTATAATTCAACAAACAGCCTGGTTCACTCACAGAACCAATACCAATCAATGCAATACAATCAATGCAATGCAATCAATAACAATGTAATGATATAGAAAAGTAAACCCGTACAAGGCATGGTACCCGAGCCAACCGTTAGTAATTCGTACCAGGCGTGGTACCCGTGCCAACCGTTTGTTATACCTGTACCAGGCATGGTACCCGTGCCAACAATTGGTATACCTGTACCAGGCGTGGTACCGGAGCCAACCGAATATCAACAATCCACGGTCAATATATGAACACATAACTTGTAAATCAATAAGTACACACCGTTCAACTCACTGTAAAGCAGCACCCTTATACATTCTACACAATACCTCTAAGCAATGCAATTCATACAACCACTTAGATAAGTGAACAAGCACATACAATATTCACAGAAATCGTAAGCCATCACTTACCTCGAAATGATCCAAGCTTTATTCAACCCGAGCTTTTCCGTGTTCCGGATTCCTTTCTCGTTCGTGGTCTAAAATAACATACAAGTACATGAAATTAACAAACAACGCCTGCACATTACCCGGATTACAGCGAATCCCAAAATTCCAGGCCACCCATGATCATCCCACCCTTTTTCCGGTCTTTCCACCGTTAATTTTCCTAGTTCTATCATTTTTACGGATAAAAAAATAAGGAATTTAACAACCTACGATCATAATATCTTACTTTTAACAACACACAAGAACATTCAAGTCTAGAATCCCCCTTCTTCCCCAGATTCTACCATTCCTAGGATATTCCAACCTTCCCCCAAGTTCCCTCCTAGCAATTCTACCGCATATAAAAAGTATTACGAAGATTTGGGAGTAGAAACCTTACCTTAGGAAAGAAAATAATGGAAAATGGAGAAAAAACACCTGGAATCGCCTTTCCCTTCTCCCAAAATAAAATTGTAAAAACTGAATATTTTGGAGAATGTTTCAGCTTTAATTCTCGTCGAGCCCGCTATAGCGGTTCTGCTGTAGCGGAGTCGCCCACTATGGCGGAGGCTGACCAACGTTGACCTCCGTTATAGCGGTAATTTTTTTGCTATGGCGGAGGCTGCTACGGCAAAATGTCAATCGCTATAGTAGTTTACACGGAATAAAAAGTTGTAAAACCTCCAAAATTAGTCTATTTTACAACACACTTATTTTCCCGATATCCCAAAATAATCGCTTCGCGTTGATCTCGATTTTGGGAGTTCTACTTACCCAAATTTGATTCCGAAAAGTTCTCCAGACTCCTTTATGTGTTAGCTACGATGAAAACTTGATCAACACAAGACATCCATCCCCATCCTTACCCGGATGGCTCTAGACCATGCCTCACTCTTAAACTGACTGAGACTAGTCTAGCCCACAATTTCAAACCCCCAAATATGGAGTTTTCTAACTTTAAAACTAGGCATGATTGGACTACCCATAATGACGGACACGGTCGGTACAACAGATACCAATTTACCCATCTTTCATCCCCGAATAATCAAACCCGAATTTACGGAAATAAAAGAAGGAAAGTGTAGTACCTGAATTCTCAAACATTTGAGGGTACTTGTCACGCATGTCCTTCTTGGTTTCCTAACTGGCTTCCTCAACCGGACGATGCTTCCACTGAACCTTTACCATATCAATCACCTTTGTCCTCAATCTCCAGACATCCTGAGCAAGAATCAAGACTGGTTCCTCTTCATAACGAAGATCTTTATCGAAAAGTACATCATCCCACTTGATGATATAGTCCCCATCCCCATGGTATCGCTTAAACATGGATACATGAAATATCGGATGGATGCCCGACAAACTGGGTGGCAGTGCTAACTTGTAAGCCACTGGCCCCATAATCTCAAGAACTTCAAACGAACCGATGAACCGAGGGCTAAGCTTTCCCATCTTACCAAACCGCATAACTCCCTTCATTGGTGACACCTTCAACAATACATGTTCACCAACCTAAAATTCCATGTCTCGGACCTTGCAATCTGCATATTCCTTCTGCCTGCTTTGGGAAGCCAGTAACTTGGCCTGAATGCCCCTTACCTTTTCCTGTGCTTCCCTTACCAGTTCCACTCCTAAAGGCTTTACATCGCCTTCCTCAAACCACCCAACCGATGATCTGCAGCTCTTCCCATACAATGCCTCGAATGGTGCCATGTCAATACTGGAGTGATAGCTATTGTTGTATGAGAATTCACACAATGGTAGAAACTGGTCCAAATGACCCTCGAAGTCTATCACACAGGCTCTCAGCATTTCCTCCAATACCTGGATCATCCTCTCTGACTGACCATCAGTCTGAGGATGGAAGGCTGTTCTAAAAGTGAGTTGTCTACCCAACTCTTCATGTAGCTTGCCCCAGAACTTGGAAGTAAACTGAGTACCCCTGTCTGAAATGATGGACAGTGGCACCCCATGAAATCTCACAATCTCTTTCACGTAGATCTTAGACAATTGCTGCAAATTGTAATCTACCCTGACCGGAATGATATTAGAAGACTTGGTCATCCTGTCAACAATGACCCAAATTGAGTCATACTTCCCCAGTGTCTTGGGAAGACCCACCACGAAATCCATGGCTATCCTTTCCTACTTCCACTCCAAAATTGGCATTCTCTAAAGTAGTCCTGCAGGTCTCTGATGTTCATACTTTACCTGCTAGTAGTTCTGACACTTGGACACAAAATCAACTATGTCCCCTTTCATCTCGGGCCACTAATCACGCTGCCTCAAGTTCCTATATATTTTAGTCACACCCAGATGAATTGAGTACCGCGATCCATGAACTTCTGTCAAAATTTTTTGAATTATATCATCAACCCGAGGAACACAAATCCCCCCCTGAAATTTAACACTCCGCCAGAGTCTAGCGTGACATCTCTGGATTCCCTGGATATTACCTTACCTCGAAGCTTACTCAGTTTCAGATCCTGAAACTGTTTGGCCTTTATTTCCTCTATGAAAGTGTCTTTGACCTTAATACTGGCCAATAACCCACCCTGATCTGAAACACCCAAGTGCATGAACTTGGCCTCCAAAGCTCGAATTTCCTTAGCTAGTGGTCGTTTGGACACCCCAAACAGGCCAAGCTACCCATGCTAACTGTTTTCCGGCTTAATGCGTCTGCCACCAATTAGTCTTACCCGGATTGTATTTAATAGTCACATCATAGTCCTTCAATAACTCCATCCACCTCCTCTGTCTCAAATTCAAATCCTTCTGAGTGAACACATGATGCAGACTGCGATGATCACTGACCACTTCACACCTAACACCATAAAGATAGTGTCTTCAAGTCTTTAGTGCAAAAACCACCGCTGCCAACTCTAAGTTGTGAGTCGGGTAATTCCTCTCATGCACCTTCAACTACCTAGATGCATAGGCTATCACATTCTTATCCTGCATCAACACAGCACCCAAACCAGAATGTGAAGTATCACAGTAAACAATAAAGTCTTTACCTTCAACCGGCAAGGACAATATAGGAGTCGTGGTCAAAAGTGTCTTGAGCTTTTGAAATCTCTCCTCGCACTTGTCGGACCACATGAATGGTACATATTTCTGTGTCAGCCTGGTCAGGTGAGTAGAAATAGAAGCAAAATTCTCAACAAACCTCCGGTAGTACCCTGCGAGCCCAATAAAACTCCTCACCTCAGTCACAGAGCTAGGCCGAGCCCAACTCTTGACTGCTTCAATTTTCTGGGGATCCACCATTACCACCTGTTCTGACACTACATGCCCCAAAACTACAACTGAAGTCAACCAAAACTCACACTTAGTGAACTTCGCATAAAGCTTCTGGCGTCTCAAGATATCCAACACAATACGGAGATGACTAGCATGCTCCTCCCTACTCTTAGAGTAGATCAAAATATCATCGATAAACACAATCACGAAGGAATCCAAATACGACTTGAATACCCCATTCATTAAACTCATGAATGCTACCGGCGCATTGGTCAAACCAAACGACATTACTAGAAACTTGTAATCCCCATACCAAGTCCAAAAAGCAGTTTTCAGAATGTCCTTACGCCTAATCTTTAACTGATGGTACCCCGATCTCAAGTCGATTTTCAAAAATAGAAGTTGGTCGAACAAATCATCTATACGGGGTAGGGGGTACTTATTCCGGATGGTCACCATGTTCAACTGCCTATAGTCTATGCACATCCACATACTACCATCCTTCTTCTTTACGAATAAAATCGAAGCACCCCAAGGCGAAACACTGGGACGTATAAATCCCTTATCTACGAGTTCCTGCAGCTGAGTTTTAAGTTCTCTTAACTCTGTCAGAGCCATACGATACGGAGGAATGGAAATAGGACGAGTGTCTGGCTCCAAATCAATACAGAAATCTATGTCTCTGTCCGGAGGCATACCAGGCAGGTCCACTGGAAATGCCTCTAAAAATTCATAAACTACCAGAACTGACTCAAGAGATGGGGACTTCACACTATCATCTCAAAGATGAGCCAAGAAGGCTAGACACCCCCTCCCCACTAGCTTCCTAGCTCGAACAAATGATATTATCTTAACTGGCTTAGGCCATTACACACCTTCCCACTCTAGTCTATCCTTACCCAAAATTTCTAGAGCCATAGTCTTGGTGTTACAGTTCAACACAGCATGATAAGGAGATAGTTAAGTCATACCCAAGATAATATAAAAATCAGCCATATCCAGAATTACCAAGTTTACCCAAGTATGCAAGCCCACAAACACCACAGAACAGTCACGATAAACATGAGTCACAATCACAGACTCTCCAACCGGGGTAGAAATATGGATAGGGAAATCAAGGATATCACAAATTAGGTCCAGACCCAACGCAAAACTCATAGATACATAAGAATATATAGAACCTGGGTCAAATAATACCAAAGCCATTTTATCACAGACAAGAATGGTACCTGTGATCACCGCATCTGAGGCTTCCACCTCAGTCCTCCCTGGGAAAGCATAGCAATGAGCCCGCTCATCAATACGGGAAACTTTCTGAGTTGCCTGCGCTGCACCCTTGCCTGCACCGCCATTCCCTCTGTCTCCCCAGCCTCCCTGAAAATTACCTCACTCACCATGTGGATGACCCCTAGCATTACCGCCTCTGCCTGCCGGGACCACTGCTCTAAACGACTGATGACCCTGATTACCTATCTGCCTATGTGGATACTCCCTCTTGAAGTGTCCTAGATCACCACAATGAAAGCAACCACGATCAAGTGTAGGTCTACTAGCTGATGTATAAGATTCTCCCTGGCCTCTAGGAGCTGAAGACTGAGCCCCCTGATGACCACTTGTAGTAGCTGGCAAGGATGACTGAATAGGACGGGCTGAGTAAGCCTGCTGATTCTGGCCCCTGGAGTATGAACCACTATAGTTTCCCTCATTCCGGGGCTTCTTGGCTAAAGCCTTAGCCTGCCCCGCTTGCCTAACTCCCTCTAACTTCTTCACATAATCCACCACATCATTAAATACCTTTCCTGAAGAAGTCATATGCACTGACAGTACCTGCAGTTCAGTATTCATACCCTTGACAAACAACCGGACCCGTTCCTCCTCGGACCCCAACATTTGTGTAGCAAAATGAGACAAGGCATGGAACTTGGCCTCATAAGGCGAGACCGACATGCCACCCTGCTCTAAGTTTAAGAACTCATCTTTCTTCTGATCCCTCAAAGTACGGGGTACGTACTTCTCCAAGAACAAGGCATGGAACTGCTCCCAATTTAGTGGAGGTAGAACAGAAGACCAACACTCAACATGAGACCTCCACCACTGTTTGGCATCACTCTGTAGTTGAAAAGTGACAAATTCAACCCCATGCCGACGTACAATACCCAACTTGTGCAACCTCTCATAGCAATCCAATATGAACTCATAAGCATCCTCCCTATCCGTACCCTGAAACGTAGGGGGTTTCAGCTTGAGAAACTTGGTCAACATCTCATGCTCATTCCCTATCATCACTGGGCCTAGCATTGGCCTGAAAAAAAATTTCGTGCCCGAAGATGTATCCATCCTAGGCGTTGTAGTAACCGCTGGCTGAGTATCCAAGGCCTGATTTACATAAGCTGTGGGTATGGATCCAGCACCAACCAACCTACTCAGAATGTTCCAAGCCTGCTGAAAGGCTTCCGGTGTCATAGCAGGAAGGCCTGCACCCCCAACCGATGCCGCCTCCGTCTGCGCCCCTTCATCCTCTACAACCACTTCTTCTACATCCTCGGCAACATGCTCCTGAGGTGGGGGAGGGGTTACCTCGCATGCATCAGTAGCAGCTCAAGCCCCACCCCTGGCGGGTGTTGCTCTACCTCGTCCTCTGCCCCTTCCCCTGCCTCTACCACAGACAGTCGGGCCCACTGCTGGGACCGCTGCTCTAGCTCCGTTATTCCTTGTGTTAACCATCTGCAGACAGAAGAGTGAATGAGGTTAGATACCACTTTGTATCACCAGATACCAATTGGAATCAAGTTATATAAAGCACGAAGGAAAGAAAGAAGAGATAGTTTTTCCTAAAGCCCCGTAGCCTCCTAAAGAAAAGTACGGACGTCTCAGCACCATTTCGCAGGACTCTACTAGACCTGTTTGGTACGACGAGATCAACAAACCTAGGGCACTAATACCATCTTTGTCATGACCCATACCGCCGTGAATGGCACTCACCCAACCCCTGGGTGAGAGAACCATCACTACCCCAAACTTAACCGTTCTAACAGCTCAAAACCAAGTGCGGAAAGTAAACTAGCATTCAATAATTTAGGAAAAATACTTCATTAACATTAACCTGCGGAAATTATCCCCAAGAACCTGAAAGTCACAGTACTAAACAATCTACCAATGTCTAGAGTACGGGGATGCAACCCCAAAACATAAAGGAAATAGCTTAAGTCTAAAACAAATGGGCTACAACTCTAAAGATAGATCCAAGGCAGCTTGATCGAATAGCTCACCCTTGAAGTCTAGAACGCTGGTACTACAGATGAGGTCGCGTCTCAGCCGCTGGAAGATTTCTTGTACTCACAAGAAAGACAAGCAAGTGCAGTATCAGTACACTACCACTGTGTACTAGTAGGATCATCAACCAGTTTCCAAATAAACAGTGTATAAGGTGTACAATAATATCAAGTAAAATGTATGGAAGACACGCAACAATATTAAAAGGCTCCCCTTAGACTACTAGCCTCTGCCTGACTTGTTCCCGCATGAAATCCACCCTTAATAACCATAAGCAACAGTTACATACACATAACCATCCTTTCTGCCTAGCCTGGACCCACCCTGGGATCCCCTCTAGACAACGCCTAAGTGTTAACAGACAACCCGGCCTAAACCAAGACCAATTCAACAGATACAACAGAATTCCCGGTCACTCAAGGACCACCAGTCAATATCATAATTCAACAAACAGCCCGGTTCACTCACGGAACCAATACCAGTCAATGCAATGCAATCAATAATAATGCAATGATACAGAAAAGTAAACTCGTACCAGGCGTGGTACCCAAGCCAACCATTAGTAATTCGTACCAGGCGTGGTACCCATGCCAACCATTTGTTATACCCGAACCAGGCGTGGTACCCGTGCCAACCGTTAGTATACATGTACCAGGCGTGGAACCCGAGCCAACCGAATGTCAATAATCCATAGTCAATATATGAACACACAATTTGTAAACCAACAAGTACACACCGTTCAACTCACAGACTGTAAAGTAGGACCCTTAAACATTCTACACAATCCCTCTAAGCAATGCAATTCATACAACCACTTAGATAAGAGTACAATCACATACAATATTCACAGAAATCGTAAGCCATCACCTACCTCGAAATGATCCAAGCTCTATTCAACCCGAGTTTTCCTGTGTTTCGAATTCCTTTCTCGTTCTTGGTCTAAAATAACATACAAGTACATGAAATTAACAAAAAAGGCATGTACATTACCCGGATTACAGTATATCCCAAAACCCCAGGCCACCCATGATCATCCCACCTTTTTCCCGGGCTTTCCACCATTAATTTCCCTAGTTCTATCATCTTTACGGATAAAAATATAGGGAATTTCACAACCTATGATCATAATATCTTACTTTTAACAACACCCAAGAACAATCAAGTCTAGAATCCCCCTTCTTCCCTAGATTCTACCATTCCTAGATTATTTCAACCTTCCCCCAAGTTCCCTCCTAGCAATTCTACCACATAGGAAAAGCATTACGAAGACTGTGGAGTAGAAACCTTACCTTAGGGAAGAAAACAATGGAAAAATAGAGGAAAACGCCTGGAATCGCCTTGCCCTTCTCCCAAAATGAAATTGTGAAAACTGAATATTTTGGGGAATGTTTCAGCTTTAATTCCCATCGGTCCTGCTATGGCAGTCCACTCCGCTATAGCGATTCTGCTGTAGCGGAGTCACCCGCTATGGCAGAGGCTGACCAACGTTGACCTCCACTGTAGCGGTAATTTTTCCGCTACGGCGGAGGCTGCTATAGTGTAGTGTCAACCGCTATAGTAGTTGGCACGGGATAGAAAGTCGTAAAACCTCCAAAATCAGTACATTTTACAACACACTTATTTTTTTGACGTCCCGAAACAACCCCTTCGCGTCGTCCTCGATTTTGGGAGTTCTACTTACCCAAATTCGATTCTGAAAAGTCCTCCAGACTCCTTTATGTGTTAGCTACGAGGAAATCTAGCTCAACATAAGACATCCAACCCCATCCTTACCTGATGGCCCTAGACCATGCCTCGCTCCTTAACAGGCCGAGACTAGCCTAGCCTAGAATTTCAAACCCCCAAATCCAGAGTTTTCTAACTCTAAAACTTGGCACGATTGGACTACCCATAATGACGGACCCGGTCGTTACATTAATGTAAGATTCTTGTAAAAGAGATAACAATCTTTTCGAACAATCTCTTGAAATTCTAACTCCAAGGATGTATGATGCTTCACCCATGTCTTTCATCTCAAAAGTAGAGGATAACCACTCTTTTATTTCTTTTACATACTCGATGTGACTTGCAACTATAAGTATATCATCTACATACAATGATAAGATGATAAACTTATCTTTGGATCTTTTAATGTACATACAATGATCTTCATGAATCATAAGGAATTCATATGATGTGATTGCAATATGAAAGTGTAAATACCATTGTCTAGAAGATTGTTTAAGGCCATAAATCAACCTACGAAGTCGACATACTTTACGTTCTTTGCCTTTCTTTACAAAACCTACAGGTTGTTCCATATAGATTTTCTCTTCTAGTTCTCCATTGAGAAATGTAGTTTTCGCATCCATTTGATGCAATTCAAAATTCAACCTGGCCACTATTGACAAAATTAGCCTTATTGAAGCAAAGAGTACAATAGGTGAAAAGGTTTATTCATAATCGATTCCTTCCTGTTGTGTGTACCCCTTATCCACTAGGAGAGCTTTAAATCTTTCGATACTATCATCGGCCTTACACTTAATTTTGAGAATCCACTTATTTCAAATAGCTTTTCGGCCTATAGGTAGATCAACCAATTCCCATACTTAGTTAGATTTTATTGAATCCATCTCCTCATTCATTATTTTTAACTATTTTTCTTTAGCGGGGCATGTAAGAGCCTCATTTATATTTCTTGGCTCTTCGTCATCTGTAGTAACTATAAATGCTTCCCTTTCGATCTCAAATCTACGACGGGGAATTTGTGGATGACCTATTCATCGAGGTTGAGATTGATAAATTGATTCATCAATTGATAAGTTACTCCCACTCAGACCAACAATATCTAAAGGATTCGATTCAGATGGTGTATCTGTGGGAATAGGAACTGATCCATTATCTTCAAAATGACTCCCACTCAAATCCATTTGAACGTCTGTAGCAAAAGCAATTTGGTTCGTAGTTTTATAAAGAGATAAGTCTTGACCTATCTCACCCTACTTAGGAAAATTATTCTCTATGAATGTAACATCACGTGACTCATCTTCAGTTACCGTATCACTATCTTGTTCACCTATGAACTCATAACCCTTAGACTGTTCGGAGTATCATATAAAGATACACTTTCTTTCCCTTGGACCTAATTTTTCATGTTAAAAAAAAGGATTATGAATAAAAGCAGCACAACCCCAAGGCATCAAAATGCTCAAATCGTGTTTTTGTTTAGTCCATAACTCATACGGCGTAGTTATAACTGATTTAGAAGGGACATGATTCAGCACAAATACAGCAGTAAGCAAAGCATCAGCCCAATAGGTGATAGGCACTTTTGCTTGTGCCATCATTGACCTAATCATTTCTAACAAGGTTCTATTTCGTTCCACAACACTATTTTACTATGGAGTGTAGGGAGTAGTTAATTGTCTTTTAATTCCTTTTTCATCACACAATTGTTTTAAATCATCAGACAAATACTCTCTACCTCGATTGGTTCTTAAAACGTTGATCTTTTTATCCAATAGATTCTCAACTAAGTTCATAAATTTAATGAAGCAACTCAATGCTTCAAATTTGTGAGAAATCAAATATACATGACCAAATCGTGTAAAATCATCAATAAAAGTGATGAAGTAAATAGCATCATGTCTTGCCCTTACATTCATTGGACCACAGATGTCAGAATGAATTAATTGTAATTGAGTATCAGCTCTTATGCCTTTCTCAATTGGTTTTCTCGCAGTTTTTCCACTAGACAAGATTCACAAGTAGACAATTCTACTTCATCTATTGAGCCAAGAAGACCTTCTTTGGTTAAGCAATTCATTCTTTGCTGGCCAATATGGCCAAGCCTAGCATGTCATGCATTTACATCAGTCTCACAATTAGAAGTTGACGTAAATAAGGAAAAACAAATTTTATTATTATTGGAACTCTGAACAACATCCAATACAATAAAATGATCATATAAATAACCAGTACCATATTTTTTCTTGGCTAAAAACATATATAAACCATGTTCATGAAAGAAAGGATTAAATTCTAACTTAATCAATATTCTGATAGAGACCAAATTTCGGTGAATTGACGGGGTAAATAATACATTATGTAGAAATAGAGTTCAGCCATCATGCATTTTAAGTTTACAGGTACCAATTCCTTTGACCTCCTTTTTGGAGTTATTTCCTATATACACCCATTTGAATCCTTTTGAAATTCATTAAAAATTCACAAAGGCATCTCTTTCCGTTGCTATATGTTCGGTGGCTCCTGAGTCTACAATCCACAAACAAAGCGATTCTGTTAAAAAGGTAGAACAGGAAATATTTACATCACTATTTAAATTATTAATAAGGTCGTGTACCTTTTTAGGCTCAGGACAATCACGAGCAAAGTGTCCCTTGTTCTGACAGTTGTAGCACTTAATCTTAGCCATATTCACCTTTTTCTTTAGAGTAGAAACAACTTTCTCTCCTTGTTGATTAATCTTAGGCTTCTTTGAAACCTTTTCTTTTTTTCTTTTCTTAGAAAATCCACAATACTTGCATTTTTTGCCATGTTCATATTTTGATCGAAATTAGCCATATACACATTTGTAGCGACATTATCAACTCCAAGGTGCTCTTCCTCGAGTTTCAAATGACGCTTAGCATCTTTCATAGTTTTGATGCTAATATTATGGGTCAAGTGCATTTTCATATTTTCCCAGTTCTGGGTAGAGAGTGAATCACCGCTTGATGTTGTTGCTCTTTGGTCAACACATGAGGCATGCTCTTTGGTCAACACATGACCGGCATCTTTTAGTTCATTCATCATATTTGACATATGGCGCAGATGCTTACGCATAGTATGATTAGGGCATTTCTTATAAGTATCAAATGTAATAGTAAGAGCCCTTAACTTAGCAACTGAAGTATGAACAAATTTTTCTTTTAATGCGGACCACATGTCCTTAGAATCGTCATACTGTCGAAATTCTCTCATAATATCATTATCCATGTTGCTCAGCAATGTAATGAGAGCAAGAGAATTCTTGTTTTTTCAAGCCTGATATATCTCAAGGTCTTTCACATGTTGGGGGTATCACCATTTTCGAAAAGTGTCATAGACACATTAAGAGCTTCAAGAGCCTCTTGGTCTTCCAGGACATATTGAATTTTCATACGAATTTTATAGTTATCACCGTTAAGTTTATCACCTTTATTAAGCTCGGCAACAATGTTCTTTGCAGCAGTTGACATACTGATTTAAATAAGTATAAAGTATCATGAGACAACTATGTACATTATTTTAGCCTAAATTCTTATACATTATAATAATTAACTATGTCAATATTCATTTCACATCAGGTCCAGAATCAAAAGTTTACTAAGTTCCCAATCATCATCCAAATTCTAATGTATCGTAAATCTAATATAATCAATCATCTAAAAAATACATATCTTAAATCATATATTTAAGATTAAATAAGCATAAATTCTATAAAAAAATATAAAAACACTTAATAACACTAATAACCTAAATAATTAGATCATAATTCATACAAGTAATATGCAAATAATATGTAAATAATATATCGCATTAACTATCACACAAATTTCATGCACCAGAATATAAATTTTGTTTCACAACTAAAAAAAAATTATACACTCCACTTTGATCTTTGCAGTAAATCAAAAAAGAACGGATGAAAGAAAATACTCATAATTGAAATACAAATTTTTCACAAACAAAGTTGACCAATAGTCATATGAAGAAGTTTTTTCATTCTCTTTTAAAAAAAAAACTTAACTCTCATTTTCAAAAAAAAATTAAATGAGAAGACTAGTTATATAGGGGAAAAAAATTACTTCAAAAACAGACAACAAACTTGTCCAAACAAATTGACAAGAAAGATTTCATATTTCTTTCACTATGGGCCACAAAATTTTGACAAAACAAAATCTTACAAGTATAACTATTTTGTTCTCTTTCCAATTTTAAGAGATAATGAGAGGACTATAGGAAAAAAAAAAGGAATTTTCCTTACACAATAATCACTGAATTCTGTGATTAAAATAAAAAAAAAAATTACAGCAGTTCTAGTGTTTGAGAACAATCTGCCAAAATGATTTTCCTTTTCCTTTTTTTTTTAAATTACAAAAGAAAAAACTCTTCAAAATTTCATAAAAGTCAAAGACTTCAGCAAGTTTCATTCTCTGTGTATTCTTGAAGGAACCACAAAGTACGACAAAGAAGAAAAGACACAAACAACACAGAAGACAAAATTATACCATCGGTATTCTTCCGAAATAAAAATTAAACAAGAAAATAAACAATGCAGGCTCTGATACCAATGAAGGATATACTCAAACACATAGTTTACAGGATCATTGAATTTATTTCACTAGTCTAATAGTGTAATCACTTGTTAATAAAAAATATGAATTACACCAAAGTAGCCATAGTCTATAATCGCGTACCTGTTACAGAAGTTTGTTCCCAAAGTCCGTAGAAGATTCGTCAATCAAGAACACTTTCTTTCAGGAACCTTTTAGAGAAGAAGGAAGATGAAGTTTTTCTCCTTTTATTTTCACAGAGAATAATTTTGTAGGTTTCTGTTTAAGAGAATTTATTTATAATTCTAAAGGGACACAACTTTTCTCAATAGTTGTGCCTCTTTCCAATAGTTACTAATAATTTAAATATGTATAATACTTAATTATATATATAATTCTCTAGACGTGGATCTGGGTTGACCCACATGATTGACCCGATCTAATTTTCTTCACTTCTTGATGATGATAATAGTGTCTTCCTTCTCCACATGATAAATCATATTATATGTTGTGTCACAATAACATTCTAATCATTGTATTCACGAAATATGAAGAATTTGGACTGATCTTCTGAGATGGTGCTCACATTTTGAATTAATGATCCAGTCTTTTTTAAAATTTGTGAAACACATGGCATCTACCTCTCATGTTTCAATAATAAATTACTTTTTTGAGTCTTTTTCTTCTTCAGTAATTTTCTCAGTTTGAGCCATATTATTTTTCTTGACTCAGTAGTATATTTCTATGTGTCCTATTTTATCACATTGATAACATTTGAAAGTTTTCTTATAGTTATTAGTAGATTCTTCCTTTTTACTTGAGAGCTTGAACCACTTTGAGATGAGAGTGTGGCCTTTTTCTTGCTACTTTTTCTTTGAAGTTTTTCTTATTGAATATAAGAGCATTTTTATCTCATTTTTAATAGATACATTAGTCATCTGTAAGGCTAGCTAGTAGCTCATGTGATAATAATAAAAATTTTAACTTCTCCAAGAATAGTTATTGAACTTATTCTTGAATAGTTGTAACAAAAAAAAAATATTCTTGCTTCAAATCACAATTTTTTTATTTTTTTTATTTCGTGCTTCAGAGTGGCATCTTCTGAATTTAATACAGAGTTCTCAAAATATAAGTTTTTAATCTTAAAAGAAAGAAATATTATCTTGACTGGTGCTAGCCAATTCATTCTCCAATATTTGTATCCAAGCTTCATTCTTCTTGTTGAACAACCAATTAAGTTATGAGCATATTTATACCATATAATATGATCAAATAATTTTTGAGAATCGGACCTCTTTAGGATGAGTTCTGTATTGACATTAATCTGCTTCCACTTCTTATCTGCATTGTTATTTTCTGATTTGTCGCAGAAGAACTTGTGTTACTTCTATTAACAACCTCCAACAAATCCTCATCAATAAGATAGGACTTCATACATGTCTTCCATATCTCGTAATTGATTTGGTTCAATAATTTCATCTTCAAAAGTTATTTTTGAAAGAGTCCAGAACCTAAATGCTAACGAAAAAATTATAAGTGACCAAAATAATGCATGTTTTTAAAAAGTTACACAACTAACAATAACGCACTAAATTAGTGCAATATACGAGGCTTGACTGACGGACTCTGTTAAAATCCGTTACTCGAAGGATTTTTTTTTAACAAAAAATTACATAGCGCACTTAATAAGTGCGCTATGCAACAATGGAAAAATTGTTTGTCGTTTGGGTTACATAGAGGAAGTATTATAAAAAAAATTGAATCATGTAATCAATAACATATTTACTACTTTAAATATAATTTTGTCCATCTCAATTTATATAAGTTATTACTACTTAAATTCGTCCTAAATAATAATAATATTAATTTATTTACATGATTCAAAAATTTAATAATATATTTAGACTTCGTTTGTTCATGAAAATCAAATAAAATTTTATTTTATTTAAAATTTTCAGAGTTGGAGTTGGTGTTAAATTGCGTTTGGCCATAGTTTTTATAATAAAAGGATAAAATCTAAATGTATTTTTTTTTTAAAATAAAGTATGATTTAAAAATAAAATATAATCTAAATGAGGTTATTTTATGAAATAAAAATTTAGAATAAAAAAATTTATTAAAAAGTGAAAAGTAAAAGTGAAAATAGTGAAAACAAGTATTGGTAGGGGTGCGTATCGGTTGGTTCAATTCAATTTTGTATATTATCGAATCTGTATTATTAGTTTTGGTTTGTAAACATGCAAAATCGATAACCAAACCAATAAGATATTTGTTATCGATTTTCGATTAATCGGATTTTGGTCCTTAACGATTCAATTTTCGATTTAATCGATAAGAAAATGCTCTTATATTTTTTTTTGTTTTCTCTTATTTTTATCTTCATATATACACTACCTTCATGCATAAAAGTCTATACATATTACAAGCATAAGCAAATTCAAATACGTTATTACTAAAACAAACTTATTTTCTTTCTTGTTAGGTAGCAAACTTGAATGCAGTAGCAACGATAACAATCTCTCAAAAAGAAAACAACACTCATAGGTAGAACTCCACCAAACCAACGACTTTAGAAAGAAAAAAACAATACTAAGAAAATAATTATTAAATACAAAAAATAACAGGGTATATATTTAAAATCTAAAGCCACTATTATATAATTATGGATAAAATTATAATTTTAATATAATCTTATTTGGTTATTGGTTTAACCATTAACTAAAAACACTTTAAAATCAAAATCAAACCGGTAGCCCAATAAAAAAAATTACAAAATCGTTTAAAAATTGTTAACCCAATAACCCGATATCGATAAACCAATAACATTTTTATCAGTTCGGTTTGTCGATTAAATCAGTTTTTGCACAACCCTAAGTATTGGGTTATTTTTTAAATTTCAAATACAATTTCAAGTTCTATTTGATATTTTTATGGCTAAATATTTTTTTAAAAATAAAGTAAAATAATTTTTCGAAATAAAGTGATTACAATCTAGGGCCAAACGGCTACTTGAAATTCAGTTTTTCTTTTTAGAACTTTCACTTTTTTTCTTAAATTATGTATCAATTCAAATTATGTCATAAATTGAAAAGAAAGGATGGCAAAAAAGAGAAGTATGTTGTTAAAGTAGTACATTTTTTTTATGTAAATCCAAAAGAGACTTATGTTCAAGTAATACTCCCTCATTGCATAGCGCACTTATCACGTGCGCTATGTAATTTTTCATAATAAATAATAATAATCAATTAACGAATTTTAATGAGGATCGTCCGTCAAACCTCGTATAGCGCACTAAATTAGTGCGTTATTGTTAGTTGTGTAACTTTCTAAAAACATGTATTATATTGGTCACTTATGATTTTTTCATTAGCATTTAGGTTCCGGACTCTTTTTGAAACAACATTTAGCGAAATTAACCTTAGTTATAGTTCTGATACAATGTAAAGAGTAACAGAAGAGAAGTAAAAAATTTGAGAGATCTTCTGCTAGCCCAAGATCATTAACTAAGATTGAATGATTCAATTAAAGAAGAGAAAACCTTGAAAGAAGAAGATTTTTTTTGGATAGGAGAACTTGATTATGAAAGAAAATTTTCTTGAATTGACTTGATTACAAATGTGCAAGATCACCCCTAGTTACATTTGTCTATCAATAGTATTTACCAAAAAAAATATTGTTTTGATTAACAGTAAAGTTTGTGAAAGGGATTAAAAAAGTGAATTAAGATCGATCAAATTCATCTTTTATAGGCCAAAACACCAAGGAGGTAGGTTAGTACAAGAATACAAATTGCTAAAATAAAAAAAAATACAAATGAGAAAGGTCCAGAGCCTTCACTATGGAGATTTTAAGAAAAGAAGATAAAGAGACTTCTGAGGTGACTTTTGAAATTTTCTGATGTCCTCTATTCTTCTAAAAGTCTTCTTTCATAGGACACAAAATGATCGCTTCAATGTAAAAGAATTGCACGCTTAGCATTGAAAAAACTATCTAGTAGCATATGTCTATAAGAAAAATCTAACAAACTTTATCTTCTAGCAATACTCTAGAATATCTAGATATTTTTTCAAAATAATTATATAGGATACTATACTAGGCTTGTGTTCGGTATGAAAGAAATTTTATTACTTATTTTCTTGTGTTCGGTATGTAAGCAAAAAATGTTATCCTAAAAGCATTTGTGTATATATATAATCTAGACAAATAATGTAGGGTTGGAGTATAGATGTAGGGTGGTAGGGATGGGACTATGATGGGTGGGGATGAAGATGAGGTGCGTTGGAGGGTGAGGAGGACACAATCTTGGAGAATGCCACTTGTGGAACTTGTTTTTCCTACTTTCGGGAAGCCATTTTCCTCATTTTTAAGGAGCTTATTTTCCTAAAGAAAATGTTTTACAAAAATTTTGATCAACCGAACATCTTTCAAAAATTAAAAATATTTTTTTAAAAAATATTTTCTTCCATACCGAACACACCCTAAGTCATTCTAGAAATTTTACTAAAATATCTATGATATTCAAAAGAACAACTTTATTTTTTTCGCATATTGAAATCGATTATATTATTTTTTATGGGTAACTTACATAAAACACATATCTTTAGGAGTTAATTACTCTTTTTCTCACTACTTTTCCTTCGGATACATCACAATCTCGCCGGATACATCCCAAACCACTCGGAAACATCCCAATCCCATCAGATACATTC
Source organism: Jaltomata sinuosa (assembly GCA_003996215.1). NCBI lineage: Eukaryota > Viridiplantae > Streptophyta > Magnoliopsida > Solanales > Solanaceae > Jaltomata > Jaltomata sinuosa. The sequence continues at coordinate 7,601 of QJPP01003028.1, read as the reverse complement.
CAAACCACTCGGATACATCAGCATCTTTGATCTTATTTCGGATATATCAGGTATCCGCATGTTTATGAGGGGTGAGGGGTTACAACATGTATCCGCATGTATCTGAGGGGTTACAACATGTATCTGAGGGTTGGGATGTATCCGATGGGTGAGATGTATCCGAGGTGAGGTGATGTATCTAAAGGGGATTTTTGATTAATATGTGGTATATTAAGTAATTAAAATAAGGATAAACTACCTAAAGAGATATACCTCCTTACCATATTTACTAACTCTCTCACTACTTTATTTTAATTACTTAATATACCACATGTTAATCAAAAAATCACTCGGATACATCACCTCAGGTCGGGATACATCGCCTCCACTCGGGATACATCACTCTATGATACATGCGGGATGTCGATGTATCAGAGGTAAAACTAAAGAATGCCGATGTATCCGAGTGGTTTGAGATGTATCCGAGTGGTTTGGGATGTATCCGATGAGATTGAGATGTATCCGAGTGGTTTTGGGATGTATCCCGAGGCGAGGCGATGTATCCGGAGGTGAGGTGATGTATCCCGAGGTAAGGGATGTATCGCCACAGGATTGAGGTGGGAAAAAGGGTAATTAGCTCCCAAAGATGTGTGTTTTATGTAAGTTACCCTTAAAATAAAGTAGTGAGAGAGTGAGTAAATATGGTAAGAAGGTATGTCTCTTTAGGTAGTTTATCCAATTTTTATTGACTATATATATTAATCCACTAATCCAGTCAAACATAATTAATTAGCTATGCACTTATGCTTATTGCTAAATGCTAACTACCACAAAACCTTCTTTTTCCAGATTTATAAATTGATAATGTGAACAAGTCAAATAGATGGAGTTATCATTACATGTGATTTAAACAACGATATACTGTTGTTAGCTGCTAATTTGTTCTTTTGAGAAACAAAGCATTTCGTACAATAGGGAGAATGACAAAAGGTATAATCATAAATATATTCATTTCAAAAGCCCTATAAATAAATTTTTATTTGATTTTATTCTTTAAGCATTAAATACAAATCAGTGGCATATTAATAGGGGGGTGTACAAAACCGAACCGTAAAATTGAATCAAACCGTAAATCGAACCAAACCGCAAAAAAAAACCTGACTAGTGGTTTGGTTTGACTTGGTTTGGTATTGAAAAAAAACCCCGACTATAATTAGTTTGGTTTGGTTTTAACTAAAAAAAGTCAAACCGAACCGAACCAACCCGATATTACACATATACTATTTTTAAAAATATTTTATACATAAAAATATTTATTGTGATGTAATTTATAAATATTTCTTCAATTTTTTCATAGTTTTTATCTTTCAATATATTATTTCAAATTTAAACTTAGAATTTTAAATGGTTCAATAAGTCTTTTTACAACCTATAGATATTAGTAACTCAAATAAAGCTCAAATCAATACGAATGTTAACAAAAAGTTACTCAATCCAACACTAGGAATGACAATCATGTTAAATATTTATTCTTTAATTTTACATAAATGCATAAACTAATTTATTTTTCTGTTTAATATTTAGTCATGTAGTTAATACTTATTAGACTTATTTTAGCATGACTTAATACTTTTAAATTATGATTATTTTTATTATGACTTATTAATATGCAATATTTATTCTATGCGATTTCATTATTTTTTTGGTTGAATATTTTATTGGCATCACTCATTTCATAAATTCCAAATAAAATGAATATATTTTGTGTTATTTTTTTTAAGAAATACCGTAAATAGTTGTATTTTACTCGGACTAAAGAAATATTTGAAGCACAAGTTAATTATATATTTATATGAAGACTTTACCGAAAGAAACCCGAAAAAACCTGAAAAACCCAAGGAAATCGAAAAAAACCGAAAAAACTCGAGGTTGAAAAACCCGACTTTTATTGGTTTGATTTGGTTTATAAATTTAAAAATCCGACACTAATAGTTTGATTTGGTATTTAAAAAATCCAAACCACCCCGATCCATGTACACCCCTAGGCATATATATGCATTGCATCTATTTTAAAGTTTGTTCTTCCTTCTAAAAGTATTTTATGCGATTTCTTCCACTGCACATGAAATTAGTTGCATATACATTGTACTAAATTGGTTACATACCTTGTATCTATTCTAGAATTTATTTAATTGTCGGGACAAAAATCTCAAAACTAATAAAATCACATGTTATCTTTGAAAATTGTCATGTAGGACTTTAAAACCAAATGTATATTATATAAACGCAAAGGGATTTAGTATATATTCCAACCATAATGATGAAATACAAAAATGTCACACACATATATGAAATGCAAGAAAGAAAAAATTATTGTGGTGGTTTTGAAGTTTGTCACTAGTAAACAGAAATATAGACGGCACATCAAAATACAATTATATAACTAGTCGATCGGTCCTAGATTCGATTCTCACCGTTAATAATACGTAATCCTTGTTAGCAAAAGCTTGTTTATCTAGTGCTTAACCAACTATGCCAAAAAACAAAAAAAAGTGCTTAACCAACTCATTCATGTAGCATTCACAATAGTATTAATTATATAACCAAATAAGTACTAGCTATATAGTAGATTGAAGAGAGATCCAATGATACATCGTGCGGAACTGGATGGATAATATAGTGGTCCGTCTTTCTACGTTTCTTTATTTAAATTAAATACCAAGCTGTTTGAACCTGTGGTGTGCAGGCACACATCATCAAAGCCTTGGGAGCAAAATAATTATATATATTAAATTACTAACACATAATACGTACTAATACATAAAAGTATAATAGTCCCATACTCGTCATGGAAAATGCTAGTCAAAGCATAAATAGTGGTAAAATGTTTTGGTGAGATTTCCTGTCCAAGGACGGTGCCATTGTTGGGCTTGCAAAATATTTATTCATCTGCAACGGCCGGCAACAATAAATACAGCTAGCCACTCTCTTTACTTTGTACATGATACTTCAAAGTTTATGGACTTGCAAGTTTAGCAGCATATTCACAAACAGGAATGTCTGAGGAGACTTTGCTCATGTGCCAAGTGCTGCAATATGTAGCATATCATAGATTTCAAAAATCCAGCAATTTCAGTTTAGGTACTTCAGAAAAGATTACAATCAATTCGACAAGGCAAAGACTACAACTTAGAACATACATTCATCTGAGAAGCATATATTTTGGTGAAAAGGCAGTTCTTTTGTTTTGCCACCATAAAGCTAGACATAACTGACTAATCAGCTTGTTCACGTCAAAACAGAAAACATTTTAATCATCCGGCGTTGAGAAATGACATGAATTATTTTTTATGCAAAGATAGGTACGACTGAGAAGCTGAATCTGGCAAGAGCAATTGAAATTTTCTGGTACTTGCATAGTTGGCCCCTAATATATACACAATCAGAGTTAGAAATCTGATGATGTTTGCAGTTGCTAACAAGAATTTTGAGTTGTGCCTTGTTAAAGCAAATTCTTTTCTTTTGATCCAGTACTGCCTTGTCCAATACCACATGAAAGATACCATGGGTCAGTAGTTTCAGTCACTGATCTTTCAAAACTTTGTTTAGAGCATCAAAAACACTCTGTAAAGTAACATCCTCCACGATGATGACCTTATCCCTGGATTTCGACCCAGAACCTATAGAAACTTGTCTTTTTTTGACCCCAACAACCTGTCCAAAATGAAGAAGTGAGATTTTACCCAAGGAAGTGTAGCTTATGTTCATGTTAAACACAAGTAACAGGTATACAAGAAATTGGAGCTTATTTTCATCTAAACACTACTGAGAAGTATCCATCTGCCACAATCTTAACCAAAACCAATTTCAAATGGCCATCTCCGTAATTGGTTTACACATCTATATCGGAATAACAAACGAAAAGGTATAGGAAAGTAGGAAATTACTTTCTCCTCTTTTTCACCTTTTAGCCTCTATAATCCTTAGGCTGTATGTGCAGTTGTTAGCAGTTTATCAGAGGCTCGTACCAAATAATGGAAGAACAAATAAGAGCAGAAAAGATGCCTTTGTGAATGTAAAAAGTTAATAATAATGATGAAACAAAAATAAATAACAATGGATTTCCTAAGCAATTGTCTTACCAAATGGCTAATCAGACGCCAGAGGCTCCCTATGACTACCTTTTCATAGGATATAAAAGCAAAATATCATTTTATCAAAATGAACTCCAAGAAATTGGTTTTCTTTCAACAAACACTCCATTCTTTTCCTGTCAAGACATTTAACTCCATCCGTGATCTATATATGGTATGTTAGCAGTTAACTATTACTATTATTTTTTTTGATAACCGAGAAATCCCCAAGTACCAGTGGCACAAGTCCAAAACTCGGGGTATAATGGGCTCCTCTCTATCCTTCACCACTTAAATATCAGGTTTTAGTCTATGGCAGGGTTCAAACTCATGATGTCTGCTTGACCCAAACATCACATGCTACACTCTTGCACTAGACCAAAGCCCGGGGGGGTGATACAGTTAATTGGGACCCTTGCTTCCTCATTTACAAGTACTTTCCCTCTCCAAGATCCAACGAAAACAGGGACAAGATTAGTATTCATGTAACATTTTCTCTCGGTTTCCTTTTTAAGACAAACCAGCTCGAGATGAAAATCACCCACGAGAAAAAAGAAAGGGTTAATTTCACTAGTGTCATCGTACTAAACCTCTATTGCAGGAAAGTTATAAAACTACATTATGTAACCAAAAAGTATCAACTATTCCCAAGTATCTCAGAATAAAAGCCCCATAAAATCAATTGATCCGACAATAAAAAATCTATATAAGTTACCACATAAGCATTAAGTAAAGATTGCCATCAGAAATCTTTTCCTACGCAATCAGCCCAATTATTTTTGAGTTTCTTCCTCTTCCTTTCCATCACAGGGAACTTGGCTGGAAATGCTACCCGAGAGATGTCCTTCAGCCGGCAGCTAATGTCTTTGGCTATATGACCCTCACCCTTTTTCTCTTTCTTTTGAAACCTCCACCCCGTGAAAATCAATTCAAAAACTAATACCCAAAAAATCTTCTCTAAAAGAAACACATTAAATCTTAAAGTCGGTTCTCTGGGGCTTGCAAATTACTATGTCACTGTTGCTGGAGTTGTGGCTTACAGGTTATTCCATCACCCTATTCCCTCTCTGTCTCTCTCGTTCCAAACCCTGTAACAACCCCACAAGTCGACAAGTTTCTTGTAATGCTAGCCAGTACTGACTCCATTTTTTTCGGTTTTACTTCTCCGGTGTGTAGTTTATGTTCCGACTCCATTGGTATGCCATCATCATAGTGATGAGTCATGAGTTACCAAAATCTAACCTTTCGGTCAAGCCCCCCTCTCCCCCGGTCAAAGACGTTGTTTGGTTCTTCATAGTGCTGTCAAAGCCTCGCTTGAGACGTGCTTAAGCCCTAAACATAGATGTAAAATAGGATGTGCAGTTGGCCTTACTTAAGCAGAACTTCAGTGCAGGCACCAAGTAGCTAAAACATGCACCTAAGCGCCCATGGGTTCTGACCTAAAGAAAGGGATACAAAAGAAAAAACAATTTACCTAATTAAAGAATTTTCATTTCCTTGGTCTATAGAATGTTTGTTCGAGTTAATTGTTATTATTCTTGATAACACTGGAACTTGTTTTCGGCAATTTTAGTTTTATATATAGAGGATTAGTTGGAAGAAGATCCGTGAAATTAATCTCCAAAAAGAGGGAAGCTTTGAACTCTAGCTTTAACCAATTGAATAAAACTGCAGGGTAGGTTTGAAAAGATGTACTTACGGAGCTTATATAATGGACAAGTGCAGCATTAGCTTCACCATCTTTAGCAGGTGCGTCAATTTGGACACCAACTGCATCATCGTTCATGTCTGCACTTGCACATGTCATACAAATTCAAACACAATTTATACAGAAAAAAACAACAAAGATTGAGAAAAAGAGAGAAGATGAGGAGACCAACCAGTAACGGTGGCTTGTTTGGACCCTGGCTTGGCATGGATGGTGATGGCGACGGAGGACGGAGGAACCGCGCGAATACATGCTGGAAATTTGGGACTTGAAACTGCCGCTGCCGGAGTTAACTCAGTTGAGATTTTTTTAGTTTTGCCTTTCTTGGAGGGAGGCATCCCTAAAAGAGTAGTTGTGTTAGCTTTTCCCACGATCGCCGATCTAAGGAAAACAGGGTTACCAACTCTTCCATCCCAACTCTCATTAATTTACTTCCCATTTGTTACTTTTTGACTTGAATCATTTCTAAACTTTTTAATATTTAAATATACTAATATTAAAAATTGCATATTACTTTACTTTACTTCATTTGTGGGTCATTTCGACGACAAAAAAGATCTTGGTTGTCCACGTCCTTTGATCGGACGGACCTTATTCATCATTTTAAATAAGTTTACGCCTTCAGACAAAAAGGACATTTCCATCATTTTGCTTTTCTACTAACCTAATAATATTATTCATGTGTGTGCTTCTTTGCTTTCCACGTGCTTTCAGACCTAACAGTTAATTAACGCGTGACCTTCTAGGTTTGTCACGCTCCAAACTCAGGAGGCGTAGCTGGCACCTAATGCCAAAACTTAGGCCAAAGCTGACCCTGCTGAACCATTTGCCAATGGCGCATAGCAGCCACATACAATTAAGAAAATAATCAAGTATATCTCGACTTAAAAATCAGCCCTTGATCGACAAGGCCCCTGTCAACAGCTCTAGAAAGAAAACAACTACTCCCAACAGTTCATATAAAGCATTAAGCATAGAGCACATAAGTTATGTTCGGGCCATCGAGGCCACCGTGATATCTAGGAAAACATAAACACTATGCGGGTTGTCAAGGCCACCATGATCTCTATATAAAAACTAAAAACAAGTATATAAAATGTAAACTAGGCCAATGAGCCGCTAAACTGCCAACTTGACAACAACAAGACCCAACTGGCTAACAAGCTACAACTAATAAACATACAAGGCCAAAATGGCCACCATCGTAGCTATGTGTCACGACCCAATTTCTCGATCATGATGGCACCTACAACCCCCGGTAGGTGAACCAATCCCCGTAGCCCAGAACAGTTAGCAATAGGCTACTATCTAACAAATAAGGGAACAAGACGAAGAGAACAGATAAAAGAAATATAAATATATACATATGCGGAAACTAAACTAAACCCCAAGACCTGGTATCATAGTACAGAGCCAAACTACATACATGGATTGCAAATAAACCAAAACTATATATACAGATGTCTCTGAATGGTAATAGAGTACATGAAGCAAAAGATAAACTAAAGCTAAGCTCCGATCGCCAAGAGCTCACCCTCAGCCTGAAGTAGTCCCAACAGATCTCCAAGCACGAATCACAACGATCTAACGGCGATGGCCCACGCTAGGATCTGCACCCAAAGATGCAGGGGGTAGGGGTGAGCACCAAATGCGAAGCATAAGGTACCCAGTAGGTATCATAGGCCGACTGGGCACATATAAGATAAAAGCGCAGTAATAGACAGAATAGAAGCAAGTAGTCACAGAGATCAACGAAAGGTACACAGGAACTAGCCCAGAGG